>JAGDQP010016160.1:11431-41115 GCA_022664845.1 Lepisma saccharinum | reverse complement strand
CTAATGGTTAAATATAACGAATACTCCCCAGCACTTTCCTTATTTCAATTCTATCAATTCACAGACAAAATCCGGTTACTAAGAACACTTTTCATAGCTAGTTCTTCCAGATAATTCAGGAACTGAACATACACTATATTTGGTTTACGGAAATAAGAAATTTGAAGCACTTCGTAATTCTTTTTAATAATTTTAGAACTCTCTTCGATGAAATAATCAATATGACGACCTCTATAACACTTGGTATAGGTTTTTCCTGCGAAACAAACACCAGCTGATAAAATAACTTTAGAATTCGAACATTCACACATGTGATGAAACTCATGTCGTATATCAATATACTTTTTCACTTTAAACAAGATCATTTAACTCGTAAGTAATACTCACTATGACAAACGCATGAATTTAACGTATCAATACACCAGATGTCCCACCATAACGGTATCTCATTTCCAACTGCTGGCCACTCCATGTAGTTGGCGTCACATCACGCGACATACGCGGTATTTTTACATTTAGCCAATCAGGAGAGGTCATGTGATTTATAATTCAAATTTATGAACAACTACAGAACAAGGAATAGGCACTCAAGCAGCCATTTTTGGTCTTTGAAAAATATAAAATCTTGTGCACACTACAACTGCTAAATTGTACATTCTGAACTGTGGCATCTCTCTACACAAAATTCGTAATGTCTCGTCTCTGTGTAAAGAAGACAAGCCACCCACTCTTATGCTCTACACACATACATAACACGAAGAAGTTAAAAGTAAACCACCTACTTTACACTAATACGAATTAGTAATAAGCAATACACATAATTATGTGCTCACATGCTTGTGTTAAATGTGATAATGTCGATAGCTCAAACACTTTTGATGCAGATTTCAAAATCGGAAACCATCTTCAGAACGCTTTATTCTTGCAAATGTCAGGACTTCGTCTACGCTCGCATTGCTAACAGTAACTGGCTTAATCACGTAATTTATTCGAAAAATCTGGCAGATATGGCGTCTCTCCATGTGGACTGGCCCGGCTGGAAACCCGAAGATTTCTGGGCGGGCCTTCGCCGCCCCTTATATTTTGGAAGCGTAAAGATCATCACTTAATCTACCTTTGTTACTTCTGGTAGCGTTAGGGTATTGCCGGTCTTACAGAATTAGCAGTTTTGACAGACAAGACTTGTTATGGCCAACATAAGAGCAGCGCTAAAGTTATAATTTCAGCAGGCCTACTTCAGGCCCCTCACAAATCGCAAGAAGGGGGCATGTAAGTGCGTATTGATTTAATGCATTCATATTTTTAAGGCACTATATTTACTTAATACTTCGTATTTTGTAACCTGATTAGTATGCTAAGGGACCTTGGAAGTTCTTTTCTGGGGCTACTACCACGTAGGGTATTAAGACCATTGAAAGATACCTTTTGGAGCCCACGCGCCAGAACACCCACTACAACCAGGGACCTTAGTTACTAGTGGGTGGGCCCTTTGGTTACCAGTTCGTTCCTGCGTCCGTCCTACTATTATACTACATGAAGGCGTGTGATAACATCAACTCTTATATGAGAAGTTGGTATCAAAGAGGGAGAACTCCATTTTAGGGAGATTTTGGGATATTGACTCTACGCGTGGTCAGGGCTTTAATTCCTGCCTGAGTACTTTGAAGGAGTGGTTCGGAATCCACTTTACTAAAAATCTGTAGCCCCGTTCTTAGAAGCTCATCAGCTCGGTTAGAACGTTAATAACAATTCAATGAATCAATTTATGAGAGTTTCAAAAGTGGACAGTTCTGATTCATAGATGACATCCTTTTAACTTAAAAACAGAGAAGTACACTGTTCTGTTTCAAAGGCAGACAATTCATTTTTTAAAGTAAAACTAAATCGTAAATGGTCTAGTTTTGTCTTGTCAAACGAAATTCTATTTCTCATGTATAATATCCATGATCATACTTGAAACATTGGAATCAATAAAATAGAATATGTCGTTCATGACAGAAGAGAATCTTTGATCCAATAATGTCAAAATACGGTGATCAAAATAAATTGTTTCCCGTGTGATACTGAACTATTTTAGAACAGTTTGCCATTTTATTTGGGGAGGCGACTACCTCCGCTGGCCTAGACTGCAATGCTCCCCACTCCGTCTTCTCAGATCAGTATAAATAATAAGATAATATCTTGAGAGAATATAACAAATTTCAAACAGAAACAATAAGTAAGATTCACATTTAATACATTTATTTGACTGTAAAAATAAAATCTCCTCGCAAAATTCACTGTGCCAGCTGAAGCCTAAGATCGCATTTAATGGGCATGATTCCTTCTGAATATAGTTTTGTAATTGACACTGCATATACAGATCATTTGCAATCTGTCCAAATAAACTCTGGTTGATTAAAAGGTAACAAACAAAATGGCTTATTGGGAGAAGAAACACAAAAGGGGGAGACAAGAATACCATCTGTCAGGAAGATCTTGAACGTAGACTTCGATGCCAACATACAAAGATTATTTATTTGTTCCAGTTTCTTGTTGAAATTCCATTCATACTTAATTCAGGATTCCTGTTGTTACGTGAAAGCATGAAAAAGAAAGGAGAGTATTATTAGTAAATTTACCCATGTGAAAGCCTACAATAAAGTATATATTTATTTTCTATACTCAAATTTAAAAAAAAAATACCGTTGACTTTTTCCAAGTGTGCCATTTTCATGACCTGGTTAACACCATACTAAGTTACCAGCACAGCAAACGAAATGTTATTTTGAAGTCAAGTTTGCCGTATTGAGTAGTTTGATGGACTTGAGGCCGCTTTAGATGATAACATTTCTCGTACGATAAATCTTAGCGAAAGCAGTTTGCCAGGGTAAAAAGAAAAAAAGTTATGGATTTATACCATAGCATCTTGCCCTATTGTAGCATTATTGCTTTTACACTCTGGCACTACTGCTAATCGTAAGATTCATCGTAGCATAAATTCTGTCGTCTAAAACGGCCTTTAGAAAGTGCAACGAAAGACAATTTCTTTTAATCTTATTGTACCTACATATACTGTAAAAAATATTGGAAGATTTTAATGTTTTACAGAATCTTTGGTATTTAATGACTCTCTTCGTTAACTTGAATTGTAGGAGCAATTTAAACTCACGGCACATCTAGGCTTTGCCTCTTATGACTGAAAGAAAGTTTAAGGGTACGAGCCTGTTGATCTGCTAATAATAGTATCGTAATGGTTTTCATACACTGTTTGATATCTTTAGACCAGAAATTGAAACATATATGTATATGAAATGAGAGTTCATCACACGCCACATAGAAAAATCATAAAAAGAAGAAGACTTCGGCAAAAGTTTCGTCAATTGGCCGAAGTGACTCATATAATAGACTGAATAAAGCAACGTCAACTCAATTTGAACATCTATTTAAAATAGATCAGCAAGCACCACTAAATGGGACGGTAGGAACAGGACATTATCTTGCCCTTAAATTCGCTATAGTCCTCCCGCGGTCATAAATTTGATACATTGACATACAATCAAGCAACGCAAGATATGAGCAGCAGCAGTGGTAAGAATTCTACTTTGTTTCATTTTCAGCTACTAGGAACCGAGTGTTCGGCTGGGATCAAGTAAAGCCGAAACAAGAATTCTTTCCAGTCATACAACAAGCCAATGACGTCAAGGGCTTTCTGTTAACAAGGAAAAATGCTTTTATGTTACTTCGGATATGATGAAAAGGAAATGCATAACCTTCCATGCCCTGGTGCTCAAAGTGTCACACAAATTTACATTTTGCATGTTTAATACAGTGCCCGAAGTGGGTTAAAAATGGTAAGGGAACGCGGGGTAGTGGGCTAAAAAAAGTAGGGTACGTTTGCACCGAGTGGTGGCGATTGCTTATTGAAAGTAATTAAGGCAATGAACTCCCATTAATAAAAAGGTATGGATACGCCAAATCGAAAATGAAAAAGGTAAGGCCATCGTCCCCCCGCCTCCTTCGAGCACTGGTTGAATAACAAAAGTGTTATGAGCTAGAAACTTTCCTAAAATATGGTTACTGAGTATGCATTGAATCCTGAGACAATTTCAAGTGTATGAAAAGACAAGTTCGGTGTAAGCAAATATACATGATTCCAAAATGAACGGAAAAATCTTTTAAAAATGTTCTGTTAAAAATTTCATTCTCTATCCTAATTTGTTTACTTCACACCACACAAATCATCAAGGCCAGAAACAGATTTGGAGTCGTCTATTATTTATCTTAAAGTAAATGTACCGGTTTGGCCAAAAGTCATGAAGGGATCTAAAGTGTTAATAACTTTTAAATTATATTTATTATTACACTTAAAGGAGATCCCATAGATTAATTACGGAAAACCTCAGAACAGAACATTAACACAAATTGTGAAAATCTACTCTCAAAATCAAGGATCAATAATCCTGACTCAATAAGCATATCATCGTACTTATGGCAGGAGAAATTCTCCAAGCGAATCAATGATTGAACGTTTCGAGGAACATGATTTAGTAAGCGACATTCCACAGAGAGGCAGGTCGCACTCGGATCAAAACTAAACTATAGTCGGTTGTGAACCCTGTCAAGGTTACAGGCAGGGCTATAGTTGAGGGTATACGGACGTATACGCCGTATACCCTCTGATTAACCTTACACATTAGCGTATACCTTCTGCGAAGATGCATATACCATCTACTTCCGTTTCGTTTATTTAAATTCCCAATTACCCCGGTGAGATTATTACAGTCAAATACGTTTGGTACCACTTGATCGCGAACAAAATGTTGAGAAGAGAATATAACAGCATACGCATTAGCATTTTATCGCAATCTGTTGACTAATAATAATTTTGTAGAAATACACATACAGTATACAGTCAATCGGAACAGATCTTTTGTTAGCTTGGGAGATCTGTTAGTGCAGGTCTTGGGTAATATGACATTTGACTTATGTTTCCAAAAGTAAGTTTTTTATACATATATGGAGTAAATCTTATAATGGGCTGAATAAGTAAGTCTTATTATATAGAATTGTACCTGATTGTTAATTGATATAGATGCTTCGTAGTTGCGCGAGTCTTAACAGTCTGTTTTTCCTCCTTCCCTCAATGCAACAAATTATCCATGTAATTTCATTGTTATTGCCCCACTGGATTGTGTATAATGAAAGCATTGTGTATTTTTTGTTTCATCCCTATATATAGTGCTGAAGTTTGAAAAATATTTTAGGCGGAACGGTGCAATCATAAACTCGCAAATTAATAAAATACATTTTTACTTTAATTTTACAATAGTAAAAATTATAATCAATGTACCTTTTAACATGAAGGATGCGATTTAAGAGCGTCATAACAATGACTAAAATACGTGTAACCAGTAGCAAATTACTTAAGAATGTTTTGCTACTGGTGAATTATAATTTTAAAACAAATATATTATCTATATAGAGTTAATAAATATTAATCAAGGAAATTTTAGAATGATGCTAGAAGAATGCCCTGACATCTATCGTTTAATTATTTTGCCCAGGAAGCTGATGAAACTTGTAAGTCGATTGGAACAACAAAGTCAGGTGAGTACGCAGTGATTCCGCCAGATCATCTGTTGGGGATCACCCCTCCAAATTCTCGTCAACACCCCAACTTTAATTTTTTCTGGCGAAAAATTTATAGAAACTGTACAAAACTCCACTTACACCCTCCAAATTATCACTTTACACCCCACCCCAACCTGAAAACCCTGGCGGAAACCCTGTGATACGTTGCTCCAACTCACTACTCCAAGAGCAGGTGATTTGATTTGCTAAAAAAGATAAACACTTCTTATAGATCCAGACTATTTCGTTATGACTATATCCCTGGAAGCAAATTCCAGGGATATTCCCTATCTATTATATGCTAATTTTATTAAAGAAGAACATACATACATTTAAACATATAACGTACATTAGACAAGACGATGCAGGACAACACACGACTTGAAGACTGGCATCTTCTTTTCTGCTTCCTGCAACGAGAGAAAATATTAGTTACTGATGCTCTCTGTTGGTCGTACATCTTCCTTCTTTATTTAGTAGTCTTTTCCCTCCTTGCAGGAGTCATCTTCTTTCCTCTTTCATTCTTGTGATCCATACTTTGATTGGGGAGGGTCCGAGGATTGGAGAGCATTTTGAGGGGGGGTCACTGCAGCCGTATATCGCTTCGTATATCCGCTCACGGAGGTCGCGTCCACGTTCGCAGGTCGAAGCACTTTTTATGTAATTTCTCATTCCTCACTTCATGCCGCGGGGCGCCGTGTATCCTCCAAAAAATTTCGTTTATGATGTTCGAAGACTTTATTCGCTGCCTCCCGGAGGATCACCGCCAATTCTGAATTTCTCAGAACCTCGGCGATTGGTCTGTCGGCCAGGAGGGTTCTCCGTTCTGTTATCAAATCCTCTGTCTCTTGACATCTGAGCACTACGTGGTTCGGCGTCGCAACGACCCTGCAGGCATGACAGAGGTTATCTTCTACCAAATTGAGTTCTCTCAGCTTTTGTCTATAGGGACCGTGACCAGTTAAGAAGTGCATAAGTCCACTTTCTATCTCCATACTCATTTCCAGCCACGTCCGGTAATAATGCATACAATCTTCTGGCCTTGGTTGATTCATTCCAGAAGGTTTGCCACGCACTGGTTAGGATTGTTTGTTGTTGGCTTCGTTGTGGAGGATTTTAGTGACTTTTTCTCCATTTCCTTTCTTCAACCAACCTTTCTTCTCATCTCAGGATAGCCCTAAAATTAATTGTAAACTGACTTTATCATCCTCAGCACCTCCAACCAATACCAAATAAAAAACAAACTCTAGTCAATTCCGCCTAACTGACAAAAAATTCTAAACCCTATCAGTTGCCACAGAAGAACTAACTCACTTGCACTTTCACAATCCTGAATTAACTTTAAAAAACTCAAACCTAACATAAACTAATCCAAATAAGGAAACTCTGAACTTTAATTTTATCATTCAAACCTGTTATATTTTTCAGCATTTATTCCTCGATATTTCCGATCTCTCGCACCTTAAGCAAATAACTTTATTCCGAACACGAAGCTCTTAATTAGCTGAAAAGAAAAATCTTAAGTAAAATAAATATTACGCGCAAAAGTACCCACACGTTGGTGAGGGGTGAATATAATATGTTGGCAACAGTCATTGGGCCATTCAACAATACTCGCTTCCACGTGGCGGGCTGAGCCCTTAACCTGGTAAATTTTGGGGGCTTGCGCCCCCTTTAACGTAACCACACTCTCCTGTGTGTAGGGAAGACCACTCAAACACTTCTCCTTCAATTCAGACTTGACGGAGATGATTGCGGTTTCTTGATGGCTCATCTACGTGATAATCCGCAAATACGAAATAAAAAATAATCAAAATCGGTGCTGTAGAACGGCCGGCCGGGCTGGACAAAACCATTTTTTAGCAAACTTTTTTAATATTTAGATTGCTCACCCTAGTTTAGGTGTAACTCCGGGTACTTAATCTCAGTCCTATTTGATTTATTTTAATTCCATTTAGCCATAGAGTTATCCGAATTTAGCATATTTTTTTAGTTTCAAGATGGATCCATTATTTACATAAGTTTACGGCCTTGTTTTCCAAACTCCTTCTTCCCAGATTAAACATATCCAAATAAGCCGTGTATCTCAACCAAATCATTACAGTAACTCTCGAATCTTAATTCCAGACGTCTTCGTAATTCGCACATAGGGACAAAATTTCTTAACACTGGATAACCGCCATTTTAAGTGAATAAGATTCAAGCTCTCGTCGATCATATCACAACCATTACCACAAAAAGTATGGGTTCGAAGATTTAAAATTTCCACGTAAAGAAGATGAGCATTGCGCACTGTTGCCAGATCTCATAATTTACTAATTAAAAGCAAAAAGTAAAAAATAATGAGGCTATTGAAAAAGTTTTGTAGCGAGTTTAAGCTACTCGCTACAACACGTAGCCTTCCCATAAAAATATATTACGATCTAATGTTCATTTTCATATATTCCGTATGGTCTTAAAACATACTACACAGTAAAAAATAACTGTGTTAATTCAATACAATGCGGTGTCCCAGCGTGACTACCACTTTTGTGTGTTAAATCAACACAACACACGGTGTTGATTTCGGTACTGGGAGAAAAAGAATGTACGGCTACAGCTAGATTTGAACATGGGTTGCTTAGTTAGAAGTCGAGCGTCTTACCGACTTCGCTAAATCGGTAAGTGTAGTCATAATTTGGTCTTGGCAGAGATAGACATAAAACTGAAAAACATAAGTAGAATAAATATAGGAACGACTAAGCTAATGCTGACAATGTTTAAAAACGAGTAGGTGAAAGACAAATTTGATGAAAAGTTCGAAGAAAATTACCCACATTCGGTAGAAATAGATGGAAGCACTAGAGACAATGTTTTTCAAAGCATTGTTTGTTCAAAACAGCGGACGAAGTAATATCACACCATGAAGAGGAGAGAAAAAAAGGAATAGGTTAAAGAAGAAATGTTGAGGAAAGTGAAGGAGAGAACGAAATAGAAACCTATGGATACAAGAAGGTAAAAGGATATACAGTAAGCTAAATAATGTACTTCCAAGGAAAATAAAATGAAAGGAAAATATGGTTAATAAAGAAACGCATTGAAACAGAAGACTTTGAAAGAACATGAAAATATCATCTGACGTACAATAAAGAAAGAAGGATGGAATTTTGTATGAAATTGATGAATCTCTTTGGTAATTGGAGTACAAAAATGGTGAGCTCATCAGTGATCAGAAAGTTATATTGGATAGATGGATAGAATCCATACAAGAACTGAATGGAACGTCCCAACGTGAACATACATTAAATATAAAAGAAGAATAAAAGAAAGGTGATTATTTTAGAGTTGAAAATCCTAAAAGAAGAAGTGAAAAGGCTCTTAATGAGATGGAAAATGGTAAAGCGTGGATGCTATTCCGAAAGAATTGATAAAAGTAAAGTAGAAGAGAAAGGAAAAGTGAAATTCTGGAACTCTAAGACGAAGAGGAGAATGACCAAATGACATTTTAGAGTGAGTAAAGATTCCATTAGAAAAGAAGAATGCAAGAAGATGTGAAAATTACCGACGCATGAGCCTGATAGCGCACTCAGCGAAGAATCCTCTACGAATATTAAACTGAAGACTACGCGGAAGGGTGAATACGAAAACTGAAGAGGAACAGTTTGGATATTGAATAGGTAAAGAGACGTGATTGGTTTGTTAAGAAGAATATACGAGAGATACATAGACAGCGAAGTTTTAAGAATATAAATCCAACAATATGCATATCGATGTTTAAGTGAAAATTGGGCCAAACTTAAGTTTTTGTAGTTCTGAGAAAATCGAGGTTTAACCCCACACAACAAAATGATAATAAATGAGTTATACATTAAAGGAAGTTTAAATAACTTTCAAACGTTTTAGAATGCACTTATGCCGTTTTGGCACAACATGGTATAAGACATGTCCTCATACAATTAATTCAGAAACTCAAATTTTGGAGTTACGCCCTTTTGCGCTCAACCAACGATATGTAAACTTTTATTTTGGTGGTACATCACAGGATTTAGTTCACAATCAATGACACGAAAGCGAATGGTGACCAATGCCGATACAATATCTTACCCATTGAATAACCTTATGAACTTATAGAGAGACTGGGAGGAGGTTAATCCTACCTATCATAATACATCGCTTGGTGCTTCTATTAACTTTATCATAGTTTTAATTTTAAGACAATTTTGTCAATAAACTAGAATTTGTAATTAATAATGAATGGAAATCTAAACAACTGAGTACGAACGTTTTTGTCAGAAATCTTCCGTCTCATATAGAAAAGACGAACGTTTTTAATGACTTAATGTCATGTAGCCCTTTTCTTATGAATTCAATGACAATGTCTTCTTGTACCAACTTAACATCTTGTTTCTTTCATCAGTCCAGTGAGAACTAACTAAGCAGAAAATAATTTCAATATCTGAATTGGACCCAGAGATTAAAGGTGAAGGACGCACATACGTCGTGGACGGCACATGGTGGACCTCCGTGGAGCTCCACATATTTTCGACCTACCTCGACCGGCTTAACTTCCAGGATGGACAGGAGTAGCAAGGAAGCTCAGGTACTTAATTTGATAGGAGGTTGAGTCCACTTCAGAGCGCCAAGTATCGAAGCACTAAAGGAAAGCTCCCCAAAGTTCAGACCGAGATTTGAATCCAGGCCTACAGCTTCGCAGTGAGACGGGCTACAGCGTGAGTTAGATTACTTACAAAACAATAGGATTTAACAGGATCACTAGAAAATGGATGACATTTGAAAAGTTTAAACAAGGGACAGGACAGGATGGTAAGATAAGGAACGATTACAGATATTAATTCTGGTTGGTATAATAAAAAATCCAAATAATTTCGATAGATCCATTTTCATATTTCGTAAAATATCAAAGTGAGTAACATAAAATAATAGAAAGGCAGGATCAGGCGGTTTTTCTACGTAAGAATATTTGTTTCGTTAAATGAACAAGAAATATCTTGACCAACCGAAAGCTGAATTAGTGGGAATTTATTATTAATTAATAATCGTTTATTTACCAACAAAACTGAGCGCAAGTTGGTCGATTTTGAAATAAAAGTCTTGACACATTCCTGCGATACTACCAACGCTACATCATAATAATGAGTAAATAATAATTCTTAATTTTAAAACTGAAGCGTTTGAAATAGAAACCTGTAGATGACTCGCATTCACTGCTCTTTAGCCACTTGAGAGCAAATATACATATTTTACAAAATAAGTAAGATTATTTGAAACTTTCTTTATGTAAAGACCTCCGAAATAAAAACTAGAGTAATGCTGTAAGTCTTTTCCTATCTTTCGTATTATTACACTTTAACCATAAAGAATTACTTGGAAAGAATGGTACAAATGCCTATATAGATTCTTTAACAATTTAGGTGTTTTGCATTTGTTGCGTCTGACCAAAACCTTTTTATTTTTGTAGAGGCACTTTTATAGCGAATCATGCTCAGTGTCTTGCTTATTTCTTGTATACAGAAACGAAAAAAGTTTTCTCTTACCAAATAAAAACAATCGAATATTTGATTTTCAACATTACGTAGAGAATCCCTATTTCAATTGTAAGATTTGAAATTCTTCTAGTACATGCTCATAAAGATTTAAACTTCTCTATATTAAAATCGTTCTAAATGGCGGTTTAAATAACAACAAGGGGAAGCGAAAATTCTCCATCAACTAAAGTATCAGTTGGAATTCAAAGTATGAGTATTTTAATCTTTAAAGCAATGTACTAGAATTAATTTCAGCCATACATTTTAAAATTCAACAGGAGTTCTCAATGTAATGTTGGAAACCAAACATTTGGTTGTTTTTATTTGGTAACGGAAACATTTTATTCCTTCTGTGTACAGGGAATAAGCAAGGCACTGAGCTTAATGCGCTATAAAAGTGCCTCACGATTGAGTATTGACTGGTAAAAAAAAATATGCTCAGTGTCCTGTAAATTCCTTATATACTACAGGTGAAGGCCATTCATTAAATGAGTTTATTCCTCTACCACAGTACCCCTAACGCCCATCTTAAATTTAAGTCACTCACTCGGAAGAATTGCTCCAATAGGTCTTACAATCAATCGGGCTTTAAATACATGTGTTGAAGTTCCTGGCCTCTCACCAGGCAACAAGTACTCATCTGATGATATTTTTTTGATTACGTAAGATTAAAATTGATATTTCTTTCATTGTAAAATGTTACGTACATTATTATTCAAAATCGTAAATGAATAGAAAGCAGAAATTGTATTTTGTTTCAGACGTGTGCTGGCAAAGAATTACATATTAAAAGCCTCATGCGAACGGAATCTAGTATAAAGGAAATTTAATCAATTCTGGATACATTCCTTCCTACAGTTGTCCCATTGTAACAGCCTAGTTGCTGTTCCATTTTTATTTTTCTTCCCTTTTTATTTTCTTAGTACGTTCTGTTTCCTTTCGTGCTCTCCTTAACTCATTCTCTTTGTTTGGTTTTAGTCACGCTTTGAGCGTGTTTCGTTTTATTTTTGCTTTGGTTTTCAGTTGTTATCTATTCAGGTTTTCGTTAGTCACGAAGCATTGACTTGTATTTAGTGCTTTATTTTGATTGGACTCTAGTCAATGCTTGGCTCCGTGTTTCTTGCTGATTGATGTGAATTAGCCTTCTTCTCCGTTTGATGGGAGAACTGCTCTCCCGCCATGTTAGTTTCAGTTCCAATGTTCCGACCAGAAGGATGGATGTTTAGACTTTCCGTCAGTTGTAATTCCAGAGCCCCACCTGCAGTTGGTAACTATATATGCCAATTTTAGTAAATAGAAGAATATTCCAACATCATTTCGTTCATTCCGATGAAATATATTGATAGTCGTGGCAAGAATAATAATTGATACGAGTGCTAATCAGACTGTTCGTCGACACGTTTACCTTCGAAATTTTTCATGTCTGTAAAATTAGTATTTTGTTTTGGAGATTATTTGTGATAATGTATAACATGTTCTAAATTTTAGAATGGGGCCTCTATTGACCGAATTTCTGCACTTCAAATATCGGATCGTTAGATTCTAATAATAGTATGCCTAATTTTTGTCTCCAGTTTCCAAATCCTTTTGAAATTACCTGTTAGCAATGTAAACATCTACCGTATATTTCCATTACTAGTCAAATTAGTAACGTGTCAGTTCGATCAATTTTGCGTACAGTTTTTCGATGAAATTTGTACGTTAATTGTAAGTTTAATAATTCGACATGCTTAGTTAACCTTGTTTTCAACTCCAGCCACTACTCTGCGTTCAATAGTCACTTTTATAAATTATTTTTGCATATTCAAGATTTATTCAGAACGTCAATTGTATAATATAGTAATCATCTGTAATGACGTCAGGCCTATTATAAGGCAAACTTGTTTCTTTCGTTAAGGTATGTTTTGAACAATAACTTCATTTCTGTAAGTAATTTTGTAGTAAAACTTTTCTAAATTGATTAACAATATTTTGGGACTAACTTGCGAAAATTTCAGTGAAATTCATTATTTATTATGGAAATTATGGACATTTATATCTGACAAATCAACTTTCGTTTCGGCTTAAATAATTCACAATGTGTAAAAGATAAGATGATACAACTTTGTTTGCCTCCTACAGCACAATAGTAATTCTGTTCAGATTTTATGAAATTATCAACTCCGAAAGCTTACATTATGTAAATTCAAATGAATAAATTGAAATTTTTATATTTCTTCGAACAATCTTGTGTTTCTGTTCAATGAACGTAGTATGGAAAACCTCTCAGTTAACTAGGTACGAATTAAGGCATTAGTTGATAATCCATATACAGTGTATAATAATATTTATGATGTGCAGTGATTTATTTAATGTTTGCAAAGATATTATATATTGCAAAATTTAATAAAGTAAGACACCTTACCTTAATTGGAACATATACTCAGGAGCACGCTTTATAGATCTGCAATCTCGGATACGTAATAAAGTTCAAACACTCACGATAAAATTAGTATTTTGTTCTTAAAAAAACTTAAATCGAATGCGACCTTCAATTTAGTCACACTATACTGGCAGTAGCAAAATTAGGTACGTCTAACAGTTCGTACTTTTTCTCCCGTCTGCATGCAAAAAAATAAAGCGTTCAGCAATTATTCTATTTTTCTTCTTTGTTGTCACAACGAAAACAAATAATGAGTCAATTGTTGTCCGCTCGATGATAAAGCAATTATTATTTGTAACTAGCACAACTGAACGAAGAAAAAGTCAATATTTTCACACTTTCGAATGTGAATTTATATAAATTGATTTAAATACACGATGTTTTAAAAAGTTCAAAAATACTGTTTAATAATAATTGCTGATTCACTGATTATTCTTTCTATTTTTTTAAATCTCACACTGTTACATATAGTACCCGACGAAAGGACTACAATACCTGGAATTTTAAAACAATAAAAGCTAAAACTATCTATGGGTAATAAAACATTAATAAAAGAAATGCATAAGTATTTACAATACATATAACTAGCAAACTATTAGGCACGATAAGAGATAAACATTTTTTTTACATATCAGTCTTTTCCGATTAACTTTGCTTCACTTCCTTAGTCTCCGTTAGGTCATGTTTCTGTATTATTCCCATGATATCCTCGAAGATATCTCCGCTGACGTTGCCTTTCAGTTGGTCGAGCCAAAGACGAGAAGTCTGTGCTGTTGGTCTCCATATCTTACATCTCTGTACAGATTGAAGACCCATAATGTAACCGGTTTTAGGGTTGATTAACTCAACAACTTTATCATTGATTTTGCGGGAGCACAAGTGTGGTTCCGTATATTAATCTATCATCTACTTAATTATCCTTGAGCAGCATCACTATGGGCATGGCTTCTAAGGAATACAAGATCACTTGCTTGTACTCCTCTTCTAGATCTGGGCCCAGCGTTGTATTTTTGCTTCCCTTCTCGAACGCCTTCGAGCTTCTCAATACCACCATGGTTAACTTATCATCCCACGAAGGATTTTCTTGAACTTCGGATTTAATGCCAAAAGATTCCAGTACCGGGGTAGTTTGTTTGATATTTAAATGTACATGTGTCAGAGTCAAAACTAATGTTTTTGAAATTCTGTAATTTAGAAGGAGCGCTATATCAGTGAGATACTTGAACCAACTTTTGTGGGATGTTTTGTACAGTTGCGTCCACAATCTGTTCATTTCCCTATGAGTTCGTACTACAGGATTGGCTTGTGTTTGATACAGCGTTGTATAAATTATCTTTATGCCCCTTTGCGGCATCGCATTTCTGAATTTTCTGGACGTTGAACACGGTCCATCATCGCAGAGAAATGATTTTGGTAAGCCTAGATAGATGATATATGTTTCTACCCATCAGAGAACTGCAGAAGCAGTAGCATTCCGCAAAGGATAAACAACGAGATAGCGCGAGAAGGATTCCATAAATGTGCATGCGAAAGTGTACCGTTCGTTAATACGTGGCATGGGAACCACTAGGTCTACTGCTACTATTTCACTAGGTGCCTTAGGAACAAAGATTATAATCATACGTGATGGTAGATGAGGATCCGCTTTCATTACCTTACAGGTTACACAATCTTTAAGGTGGTTCCTAATATCGGACCTCATTCAATTACAGAAATAATTTTCTAAGATCTAATTATGCACTTTATTAAAGCCAAAATGACCCCGATCGTCGTGGTAAACCACTAACATATCTTTCACCAAAGATCGAGGGACCACGAAACGGCAACCATCAGGTTCGTTGAAGCATCGTTTTAATAGTAATCCTTGATTAAATTTATAGTAAGTGGCTATATTCTTTCTTGGACCTAAGTCATCGTGCACTGAGGTGGAATTTTCCAATTGACTGATATAACGTTTGAAACTCTTTATCTAGATGTTAATGATCTTTCCATTCCTGGACTGTCAGCCTGTTCAACCTTTCTGGAATTAACTTGAAATGATGTATCATAACCAGCTGTTGTTTTTGTTGCAGATCCATTCTTGATTTAATTTACCAGATATAAATTTACCTATTTTCTAAAGCTATAGAAGTATTGTGACAAGAATAAATCGATTTTTTACAATTCTTTGTGTTCATAGTTATTAAATAAAAATAGATCACTCGTCATGGAACCATATTGATCCATGTGGTTAACTGATATCTATATTGATCAATGTCGGTCCACATGGGCAAACCGATGTTTATTCAAGCGACACTATACCCCTCTGATGATAAAATATAAACGTTCATGTTTGTAGTCAACAGCTTTGTTTGGTAACAAAGGAGCTGTTCATCGAAGCATGTTAAAGTGCAGAAATAACTTGCTCTTCCACGGAAAGGACACAGACAAATAAAGTGTTAAAGTTGATTGCGTTTTTCCCAAGGAGTCTTTGATCGCTGTACATACATAGACAGACCAACAAGCTTTATAGTAATATTTATTACGCTGGTTATCGTACACTGCCAGAGCCGAGGAACATTTTACGCTTTTGTTTTGTTTGTAGAGTAGAAAGTAGAGTATTATCTCGAGCCCATGTTGTTGTTAAGAGAAGTTCCCTTTTAGTAGAAGGATAAGTTAAATTTTTATTTATTTACATTTCTTTTACATGATTTCTTTCAATTGAAACTGATTCATTTAACTCATTTAAATGCACTAACATTATAAAAATTTCTTATGTGTCACTTTATCCTATAGCAGGTAAAATAAATTTTAAAAATATACCATTTTTTTTGAAAATTTTATTTTAGACCTCAGAGGTGCATGACAAATCATTTAACACAACATTAAACTGAAAAGAATACTACGCTTAATAAAGATTTAGAACTAGGCATGTGATTCAATGAAGATAGTATACTTGATGGCAAAATATCTGTGCAAAATGTATTGCAAAAGAATCAACAGAAAACCACATATTTCAATTAAAATGGTATTACCACGTTCAAAGAAAGAAACAGACGATTTTTTTTCTCCATTTCAATCGCAAGAATTGTGTTACCTGAAATCACTGGCCAATTCGCTGCATCTGGTTGAATGGAAGATAGTTTCAGTCTTACTAATAAGTCTGTTCTTTCTCACATATTTTAGTCCATCGAGGGTAAAAAAATCCTATTGTATGCCAAGAGAAACGGTAGCAGGTACTTGATGGCATTGTTGGCGAGTTTTCGATACTCAGATTTCCAGAAGATCGTGAGGGAGTTTTCATTAAACGTGATTTTTATTGCTCATCCAAATCTCAATTCAATAAGTTGAACACAGATACGAGCTGAAAGACCAAAGAACTGAACAACAGATGTAGCAGTGAAAGGATTAATAATCCATTCCTTACTTTCAACAGGCTATGGAAAATGTGTGTGTTTTAAGATTATATTGCTTCTGAAATATTTTAACTAATTTATAATCGATTTTTTCTGAAGACTGTAAAAATTCATCAAGCGCTGGAAAGAATCAGACTCATCAGGACCAAACAATTTACTAAAAAGTTCACATTTCTGTAGGAATAATATTATCTCGTCCCTTAAAATTGGTTATATCGCGGCCCTGTAATGACATAGTTAGGTTGTTTATGATGTTGAGAATATTGCTGAGATACGCCAATACCGCCAGACACTTCGTATCGCAGAAAATATCTTTATTTATTCATTCATCCAAATCATGAAAGAAAATCTGGATTTTATCTTTCAGCTCGAAAACTCTTGACATAACCTTCCCCTTAATAACCACTGCACTTCGGTGTGGGAAGGTACTTTCTTGTGCACATTTCCCATTTGTTCGCACAATACACTAAAAAGGCGAGTTCAGTGCTGAGATTTCTCTGCCTCTTGGGGATGATAAAACTGATATAGCCACAAATAAAGGTGTTCTGTGTTTAAGTCAAATACATTCCAGGAATTCAAAATTATTCGTCATCAATCATATACACCAGGTGTATGCATAAGTAGTTTCCGGTTTACCTAAGAGATGGCGCCAACGAAAAGTACGCAGCGTATTCATTTGACTCATACGTCATTTTGTTCGTCTGACAATAAACTACAAACACACACAAGTTGAGTCCGCCAAACACTAGCGTCTTTGTTTTATCGTTCAGTGATCATGTCAAAGTTTGTGCCTGAAAAAGAACATTTGCGACATGCATTGCTTTTCTTATTTAATCAAAAGAAAAAGGCTGTTGAAAGTCATCGTGTGCTGGTAGAAACATATGGTGAACACGCTCCATCGATTAGAACATATGAGACATGGTTTCGACAATTTAAAAGTAGTGATTTCAATGTGAAAGACAGTGCGCGCTCTGGTAGACACAAAAGTGCAAAAAGGAGCAATTGCAGGTGTTATTGGAGGATGACCTAACTCAAACCCAACAGCAATTGGCAAAAGCATTAAATGTGTCACAAGAAACAATCAACAGACGTTTACGAGCAATGGGGAAGATCAATAAACTGGGTAAATGGGTCCCACACGATTTGAATGAACGTCAAATGGAAAATCGCAAAGTCACTTGTGAAATGCTGCTTCAACGCCACGAAAGAAAATCCTGTTTGTATCGAATTGTGATGAAAAATGGATTTATTTTGAAAATCCGAAGCGGAAATAATCGTGGCTTTCACCAAGGCCAAATCGCTTCGGCAAGAAGACCATGCTTTGTGTCTGGTGGGACCAGAGCGGTATTGTGTATTATGAACTCTTGAAATCCAGTGAAACCGTTAATGCACAACGCTATCGCCAACAAATGATATACGGTATTTAAATCACGCATTGATCGAAAGACGACCGGAATGGGCCCGAAGACATGGCAAAGTAATTGTGTTACAGGACAATGCGCCGTCTCACACAGCAAAACCATTGAAAGACACCTTGAAATCGCTTGGATGGGACATCCTTCCGCACCCGCCGTACTCCCCAGACCTGGCTCCATCTGATTATCACCTCTTCGCATCAATGGGGCACGAGCTCGCAGAGCAGCACTTCAGCAATTTCGAAGACGTTGGAAAATGGCTTGACGAATGGTTTGCCGCAAAATACAAGCAGTTTTTCTGGCATGGTATTCATACATTACCTGAAAGATGGGCGAAATGTGTAGAAGCCGATTTCCAATATTTTGAATGAAACAAAATTAAATTCCCTTGAAAATTACGTGTTTTCTTTACCACAGAAACCGGCAAAAACTTATGCATACACCTGGTACAGCATTTCATTTGAAAAAGAAAAATATGTTCTAAAATGCTTTTTTTAATTATCTACTTGACAACTCAGTGAAGAAAAGCAGCATTGATTTTTAAAAAAAATCAATATCTTCTTTCAATCAACGAAATTATAAATTAACCAATTATCTGTTCCTTAGCGACTGTTGCTTTTTCTAGGACAGAATTTCTTGAAATATCACATTGCTATTAGAATGAATAAAAGAAGGAAACTTGAAACGTCACATTACCATCCATTGGAGACTGTATTTCTAGAACGGAAGTGGGAAAAATTGCTGCTTGAAATATTAATCAACTAAGGTTAAAATGTATTTAGTTTTATATTACAGCTGTTTAAATTAGAATTTCGTTACATGCAAGTTACAAATACTGATTTTCTACGGGAAATTTTACGAATCCCCTTAGGATCTTGTCACGGATCTCCAGGGATCCGCAAACCATACTTTGGGAACTCCTGCATAAATTAGTAGTCGAAGTTCAAAATACTGTATTTGCTAAAGTATTACACATACAATAATAATTGATACATGAAAATAAGCGTAAACGCACAAGTTATGATAACTTTTGTTCTATGTGATTGGGTTTGTAAAGATTTTTTTTTATGTGTACAACTTGAATTATTTCATTATGCAATTATTTCAATGGAAGACTTTAATTTGGCATTAGTCTGTTGTTTTCCAAATAAATAAAAATTAAATAAATAAATAAGTTTTAATTAGCGAAACAGGTGACAGCAGGATTTCAACAAGTGGCACCAGGTGACAGTGCAAGTCGCACCAGTTATTTGCACGCGTGCCGCCGAATCGCTGATTGGGCGGGTTGGTGCGAATGACATGCTCTATTTGCATTGCAACGCAGGCCTCTTGATCTGACGCCGTGTAACTTCTTCATTTGGGGATACATTAAGTAGTATATCTACGTCCTGCTGTGATGACTATTGAGAGTAGAATACTGCAAAAAGTATGGTTTGAACTTCACTGCTGCTGGAACGTGTAACCCAAAGGGGCACACATAGGACATTTGTAGTGAATGAGGAAACAGTAGCGGACCCAGGACCTAGTTTCGGGAGTGGCGATTCGGTGAAAACTACCCCAGTATCACACAAAAGTTGAAACACGGTGGATTTAATGTTAATCCCGCTACTTAATTTTAACGTTGTATATGTACTGAATGTCCGCCTGTTTAACTGGTGTTTCTCTGGTATTCAACAGCAAGAAGTGGACAATGAACAACCTTTCTTTAACATTGGATTTGACCACCTGTCCAATGACTCAAAACCACGTTTTGGATTTGACCAAAAGAGAGCACTGAGTTTGTAAATTTTTCACTTTTCTGCGGTGGGCTTCGAAGTTGAAACTTTCCATACTCTTCGTTTGTAATTCCTCACTCCAACAACTTATCCACGGAGCTATCTATCTAGTAACTGTTCTACTCTTCATTGTATGTTACGGAGACTTTCTCTGAACGGGAATTCATGTGTATAGGTTAGTAGACCATTTTTTCCCTTGATTTCAGGGAGAATCGGGATATTTCAACTTCTTCCTTGTTCCAACACTATTTTGACTATCTTTTCTCTCCCTCCCTCACCATATAAAAAAATACTCCATTCTTAAGTCTTTTTATCTATGCTCCTTGAATTTGGAGTTTAGAAATGAGCGTGTAACTCAGTCAGCCTAATGTAGTACAGTATATTTAGCCCTTCAATCCATGATTTTTTTCTTTCCTATCGAAAAAAATATATTTTGGTGGTATTGAGAAGACATGAATGGAAAAAAATACTAAAAAAAATCAAAACCCTCAAATAACCCCCAAAATTGAAATTTTACTGTTGTATCATATTTGCTGCAATGTGCATGAAGCTTGTTTGGTGGCTCTGTTACTTAATCGCAAATAGACAAATATATTGCTCTAAAGCTATCAAACTACAACACCCTTTGTGTTCAAATACAGTTATTTTCAATAATGTTCCAGACTAGCAAATACTGTTACTTTTGTACCTTCATACCTAAACTTTAATACTTGTAAAAATGTGTCAAATGCAAAAGACATTCAGAAATAGTAAGTAACATCTCACTTTTTATAAGTCTTCTTACTGTACGTGGAATGATGTGAAGCAGTTTTTGGACTTGTTGAAGCAAAGAGCAACGCCACATTTTGTACACTTAACAAAACTGAAGCCATTGCACTTTGAAAGCTTACAACGTTGCCTTGTGTTCATCCAATTCGGCCAGTGGTCAACACCATCGCGTCTGACATCAGATGGTGGCACGTATGATGCTGGTCCTTTGTGTTTCTTCTTCCGTATCTCTGTCTCAATTTCGGAGGATGCCCTTCCCCTCTTTAGCTCGCTGTGCCCAATTGTTAACAAACAATGAGCAACCTCTGCTTTTAAGTCCTTGAGTGTCATGCGCTTTGAAGCGTCAGTTTTCTGCTCATTTGCACGCCGATAGAGCAACCAAGCATTTGCAACTGTCATATCTAAGAAGTGATTTAACAGCCTAAAGTACCAATTTTTGGATCGAAAAGTTATTCTGTGACGTGCCATTATAATGTCCAAAATGTACACCCCACCCATATGCATATTATATTCTCTTACCACATCGGGACATTGAACTGCTACTTTCTTCTTGGCTTTTCTGTCATATCTTTCCACCTCATGTATCGGTAAGTTGCCTGCATAGGTAGAGAGCAGAACAACATATTTGTTATCTTTCCAAATAACACATGAAACATCTACTCCTTCAATATCGGCTACAAGCTCCCTGAACTTACATCTATCTTCGTTTTTCAATTCTTCTTCAGATGGTAACTTCCGGTATTCTGTTCCTTTTCTGTTCCTTCTAACAGTGCCAAACACTTGAATCCCTTTTTATGTAGGTACACTGCCAGGGGCACAGAAGTGAAATAATTATCAAAGTATAATTTGTGGTTTAGATTTTACGGAATATGTCTACTCAGACGCACAACAACGTTGCTTGCAGCACCGGAATCTGGTTCGCCATCGTCCCTATTTTCAGGTTTATTTTCAGAACCAGTATACACTTCAAAATCGTACGCAAAGCCTGAAATACCACTTAAAATGAAATTCTTATATCCCCACTTGTGTGGTTTACTTGGCACACATTGCTTCAGATGATGCCGAGCTTTTGTGGCACATATCTGTTCATCTACACTCAAGCGATCTTCCATAGGCACTGACAAAAATCGTTCTCTCAGTTTATCAATAAATGGTCGGATTTTGTGTAAGCGATCATGTCTAACATCATAAATTGGCAACATGGTGGAATTATCGTTGAAGTATCGACGAATTGTTTCGAAAGTATTCACTGGCATTACTTCACTAACTTTGGAAATTCCTAACGTGTTGCTCCAGTAATCTCGATCATTTGGAACAGTCACAAGAGATGAAAATAAACATATGCCAATATACTTGTTGATATCTTGCGCATTTACGTTACACACTTTACTTGGATCTTTTTGCGCACTCTAAAGAAGAGTTCCATCGACAATTTTATTCAATATTTCATCTGTGAAAAAATACTTGAAAAACTGAAATGGGGCATCCAATGATAATATGTCTCCTGGTAGGATGGATGACCCATGAAACGCTTTTTGTTCTGGGTTCAGACATAGTGCCTTGTTCTTCCACATAATGTGAGTTCTTTTCTCACTCCTCTTGATGGGAACTTGCGTGGCCACTCCTGCAGAAGTTGACGGAGATAAGTCTGGTCCTTTTCCAGGAGCTGTGAGTACCTGAAACAATAAGAAAATAATATTACTCCACTTCTTGAGGCATGATGTCTATAAGTACCATTTAGCATTACTTTGTCCAGAAATGCATGCATTTAGGAAATCTACACTTACATTGCACTCAAGCACTACTTTGACACAGAACAGAAAACACACATATATGCGTACATAAACATATAATCCACCAAACTACTATAAGTCATACATATTTTCTAGCCGGTTAGAAAATTTGAGCTGCTGTGAAGGAAGCAACGGAAAATTTAGAACAAAAGTAAACCATTCACATTAACTAGTCAAATAAAACACAGATTTATCTACCAACTGATCTAAGTTCACCGACATGCATATTCATCTACTGAGTGTGGATTCTAACAAGAAAACAGTGAACACCTCATCAAAACACATTTGACAACATACCGTCTTACTCAGCTCCCTTCTGGTCCAGGTGTACTCGAATAGACAATCGGTAGAACGCAGGTGTGAAGACAATGGATGACTATCCTGACCCAGGTTTTCCAGCATAACCATCAGTTGCACAAACCGAATGCTGAAGCAGTCCCTGAACTACGGCCATGGCCGTTACCCTTATCATTATCCTTTTCCCTATTGCTTTCTGACCAATGAGACTACTCAATTGTAAATAAAATTTACTCAATTGTACATACCTGATATGGTTTATCCGGCGAAGGTTGTTCCTGTGTAGGTATTTCATCTCTAGGATCACGTGCAGTACTATCTGATTCCATATGCTGAACGCACTGAGAGAATTGATCAGTTTCCTCCACTGAAAATTCACTGTTAGTGTCAAACTCCCTCTGTGAAATAAGTTTTCGTATATCAACATCTAGATCATCATCGGAGAGTTGTAAGTCATAGTCACTTTTAAAAGGTATTGAGAAATGGACATTCTCAACTTCATCTTCTTTCAGAGCACGACGAAGTCTCATCGTTCAAACAAAGAATAGCAGGGAGAGATTCTTGACGGAATTTGCACGGTGTAGCACATATGCTACAAGTGGTTTTCTGCCTGCACAGAAAAAAACTAACTGTCCTAAATTGTTTACATTCCGCAGCAATAATCTGGTTACAATCCTTGACAACTGTATATTTTTCTTTTTTCAAAATAATAACCTTTACTTAACTTTTTACCCTCAGGAAAAACGACAAGTTGTGCTCCGTGGCAGTCACGTTGATCAATCCTACAAATATATTTTTTGTCAGTGACAGGTTTGATATCTAATGACAGTCGTGGATTTTTTTCTCTTGTTAGGAGTACACTGTGCAACAAATTTTGATGGAAAGTATGTAAATTGTTTAAATTTATGATTTTTGCATTCATTTAAGCATAATATGAGAAAGTGTAATAGTAGTGCACTATTCGTAGCTCTGGTTATGAAAAAAAAGTACCCTTGTACAACAATATCAGTATATTTCAAATGAGTTAAAATTTATGAAAACATTTTATCAAAGTAGTTGCAAATACCGAGATTAAGGTATTTTTACATTCATTTAACAGTAATGTGATAAGTTTGGATATAATTAAGACATACACTAGCCCATAACTATAATACCCTTGTACATCCATAATTTAAAATGCGCAAATCAATTTTATATATACAGAGCTTTAAATTGTGGTAGAACAAATTTGTGAAATATTGCAATGCATAGAATTAAACAATAGTGGTTAGGGTAAACATTATAAATCAATAATAAAATTCAGTATCAACCTTAAATCGTTAAGAAAAATATGCACAAATATGTTTTTGGTACATCAAGTAAAATCAGCACGAAGTAGTCCTAATTTCTTTATAGTTGAATAAGAATTCACAATTAGTATAGCTAAAATCCAACAGTTCCAAAAGAAGCAAAGAAAAATACAATATAAATTTTCAAACCAACAACTACACTACAATATAAGCAAAAGTTTCGTGAGATCCCTTGTACAAAATAGATTTCTGTTGAATTCATTTTGAGCGTCTTCGCTTGGCCTGCCTTTTATACACTACATCTGGAGCGTCCCTTGCAATAGTCCATCAGTAGTCTGCTAACATGTTAGAACTCCACTTGACCTCATATCTCTTCTCCATGGCTGCAATATCTTGATGAAAACGCTCACCATGTTCCCACAATCCTCAGGAAAAAAGTCGAGATGGGAATGAAGAAAGTGGAGTTTCAGAGACATATTGCAACCAAGTTTTTCATACCATAACAACAACTCAGCCACTATTTCTCTGTAATTTGTTGCTTGGTGTCTTCCCAAGAACTGTGAACAAACACTTTTCAAGCTTTCCCACGCAGCTTTTTCCTCACCTTGTAGAATTTCATCGAACCGATGATCTCTGAATAGCTGTCGAATCTGTGGTCCTATGAGGACGCCTTCTTTAACTTTGGCGTCACTTAAGCGAGGGAATTTTCCTCTTAAGTACTTATAGGCCTCACCCTCTTGGTTCATGCTCTTAACAAAACTTTTCATGGGACCTAATTTAATATGAAGCGGGGGAAGCAATATTCACTTAGGATCTACAAGTGGTTCATGTTGAAATTTTTTTACCCCTGGCTGAAGAGTTTCTCTTGTACTCCAGTCACTTTTGCCGTAGTGAGATGCACGATCTCTACTGTCCGACTAACAAATAAAGCAACAATATTTTGTATACCCTAACTGCATACCTAACAACAGCGCTAACACTTTGAGGTCACCACAAATGACCCACTGAAAATCATAATATTTAATGGCTTGAAGTAAACGTTTCAAATTTTCATAAGATTCTTTCATATGAACTGCATAACCTACTGGAATTGAAGGAAGTTCATTTCCAATATGTAAAAGCACTGCCTTTAAACTCACCCTTGACGAATCTATGAAGAGCCTCCACTCCGTAGGATCGTAATTAATTTTGAGAGCCTTCATGAGACCACTTATATCTATACATGCCACAAGTGTGTCTTGCATAGTAAAAAATCAGGTGAACTTCTTTTCCCTATTCCTATACACTGAAATATTGACGTCTTCCTGCAATAAATTCCATTGTTTTAACCGTGACGATAAAATTTCTGCTTTGCTTTTTGATAGGTCTAAATCCCTGATTAGATCACTTAGCTCTTCTTGAGTGGGTCTATGTGGTTCACTTGGGGGGGGGGGGGGGGGTTTACCACAAATTCAGGGTCGTTCGAAGTACTTGGTTCAGGAGCTACAACTTCTTGATCATCATCGGAAGAAAGGTCGTATTCTTTGGGTGGATCAGGAACAGGTCCTTCTCCATGTGGAACTGGGCGCATTGCATAAGGAATATTAGGATATACCAAGGTTCGCTTCTTCTTCCTGTAAATTCCCTTCTGGACAGAAGGAACCATACAAAAGTAACAATCTTTGATGTGGTCGCTTGGCTCCCTCCAAATCATAGGCACTGCAAAAGGCATTGAACGTCTCTTCCCATTAATCCAGTTTCTCAGATTGCTTGCACAAGTGTTACAAACAATGTGGGGTGCCCAAGCCTTATCTCCAATTTTACAACCATAATAATGTTCATAAGCTTTTCTTATTAATGGTGTTATATGCTGATTTTGTGACGAAAATGTTACTTCTCCACACAGGTAGCAGAAATTGTCCGCTCTATTCACACAATGTCGCGGCATTTTCGTCTATTCAAACACTCAAAATGTCATTTCAAGCAACTCAGAGGAACTGTTCAAAAATATGCTTGTAAAACTATGTCTTTTTATATGCAGCACTACAAGAAAATCACATCAACAACTCTGATAACTGCTATAGCGTTGTTGTTTCGAACAATAGCAGAAAACAAATGTGATAAGGAATAGAAAGAAACAAAGCGTTTGTATAGTTCCTCCAGTGTTGCAAGATCAGGGACACTTTTATCCCAAATAAAGCGAATATATTCACTATTATAACGTTATTTTTAGACACGGATGTAAAACAAAAACCAGAGCTAATATTCGATTTTCGCTTTCGCATTCGTGATAAACACCACAAAATCAATAAGAATTAGGTGATTTTGTTCAATTTACATGTTCATTGTTGAACAGTGGAGTGTATCAAAACTTCAACAACGACTTCGCAAGCAATATTTCTATAACAAGTTTAAACACGGGGCAAATATTAAATTGTAGCATATTTGCTACGCGATGCATTGAAGGGTTAGCATTAAAAAAGAGTGATGTGAAACAAAATTGCAACATAAATGTTATGAATGGTTTTCTTAGGATTGAAATGTGCTGAAGACGATGGTATAAAGGCTACCATCAGATTCCATCTCATAAGACCTGAAATCACACGAAATATAAGAGGATGACTCACAAAATGTGACATATGGCATATTAGATAACTGGACGATATTTCAGACTTTACAAATAGTCTCACTAGATGGCGGTTGGTGCTTATCTGTCGGAATAGCTGTAAAAATGATATTTCACCCTTCTCCTTCCCCAGTGGATCTTTGAATCTGAAACAGTAAAATTTAGCAAGGAAACTTCCACTAAATTTGTGATGTAGAAAACTATAGTTGGTTCCTAATTTAATCATTAACTTAGTCATCCTTGAACTATGCTTCAGAATAATTTAATACATTTCTGTGTTCTTTTGGAATACCATTTATGTGATAAATGAAGAATTAATAATTGAAAATAAACAACTGGGTTCTCTGTCTGACTGAAATAGATTAGGTATCCCCACTTATCAATAATAATGCTTGCTAAGAATGTGAGGAGACGAAGAAGCAGCCTGAGACTCTCATGACGACAGTCAATTCTTAGATGTGTTTCCTGACTGGTGGTGCGGCATAAATGCTGTTATTCACCTCGGCATTTCTGATATAACTTCTTATGAGAGGTGATGCAGCAAGAATAATGTTGGATAATCTTCATGAATGTAATGTTGGCTTTATCTCCATCAATACTGTATGTTTCATGATGTAACACTTCTGTTGTTATTCTTCGAAATGTCACAGTAACTGTTTTTTTGTTACCTATGCTACATATCATAAGATTATCACCAAAGTGTTTCCGACGTATGCGCTTGGTGCTATATGGGTGAACCTGGCTATCAGGTGGCGCTCCTATATTTTCTTCACCATATCTGCTACTGTCGACTACTCTTCATCCTTTTCTTATAGTTATTTGTCAATGGCAAGGAATGCATCAAAGTGAATTCTGTCTTCAGGTCGTCCGCCTTTATCAGTGACTCCCAATTGAATATGTGCAAGAATTCCGTTGCCAGTACGAAAATTCACACCATACTTTTCTGATAGTGCCATGCATCTACAGTATGAAGATCTGAGACTGGCTATGCGTGCCTCAGCAAAGATTCAGCTCACTCATCATTTCTTTCACCACATACTAGCAGAATACTTTCATCGAAACTAGTCGTTCTTACAGCAAACTCTTTGCAGCTGTCTCTGTAATATCGATTAATTACAATACCACAGTGGACAGTCATGCTAGAAGTTAAATGCTATCTCATGAGAACGTCAAACTTGTAGGGTGACCACTGGTTCAGATGTTCTGAGCGGACATGATTTCAGACCTACACACTTGGCTCGACATCGTCTGTGGACACGCAGGTACAAACGCACTTGCAACTGTGAAATCTTCCTCTCCTTACAGGACTTATTTATTCCTAGCACGCCGTTTTCCACTAGTGTGGATACTTCATCTTTTATTTCAGTAAGACAGACACTTGTTAACGTCGTCCATGATCAATTCTTCATTTATCATAAACACTATTCCTTTGTTTAGGAGGCATAAAACCTCTTTTGCCACCGATAGGACGAACACCCATTAAAGAGTTACGTCTCTATAGGGAAAGGATGTATAGGTGAGGAGGGTTAAAAGAATTCATTACATTTCTGTTGCCGCAAATATCGTGAAATGATTCTAGAATCTACTAATATGATTCTAGAAAAGAATAACAACGAAAAGAGTACAGTGCAAGAATAAAACGAAAAAGAAGAGAACTTAAAGTTAGGACCCCTAAAAAGAGTATGTCTGGAAGTCCTAGACAGAAGTCGTTTTCGAATGTTTATTTCTAACAAAATCAATTAAATTTTTCGAAGCATATTAATTCTTCAATCCGAAGAAATTGCTCTGAATCCGGGTCGTGAATAGTTACTCTAGTACAGGCTGGAATTCGACACTAGGATTGATGATTATATCTTGCGTTATAGCTGATTGTATTATGTTTAACTTCGTTGATTTTTCTCTCCCATCCCGGGCCATCAGATATTTGACAACATTAGTAAACGAGGCATTACTTGAGAGGTAATTGTAACGTTGTATACACAAAAGTCATTCAAAGTAGAAAGTATACTAGGGGTGTTCGGTATAAAGATTTTCATATCGACATTCGATATGTTTTGGATACCGCAAATTATCGATATACCAAAATACTGAACGATACCAAAATATCGAAACACCGAAAGTACGGACATATCTATATACCGGAAAAAACGATATAGTGATATACCGAAATACCGAACGATACTGAAATATCGAAAATACTAATGTACCAAAATATGAAACGATACCGAAATATCGATATACCGAACGATACTGAAATACCGATATACGGAAATACCGAACGATTTCGATACAGTGAAATGCCGAACTATTTCTAAATAGCGAGAAATAATGATAGTGAGCAATACAGAAGTACTCACGAACGTATGTATTTAGGAGTGGGTATGCCCCCCCCCCCCGAAATTCGGTTTAATATGCAAAAAAGTACAAATTTTAGCGTAATTATCTATATTTCTGGTTTATTTCACACTGAGACCGATTTTAGAGTTGGACCCTCCAAATCCATTAACTCCTTCCGAATAATTTTGATATACGTGTCTGGAAGTACTGAATGAAACGGAACGATATCAAAATACCGGAAATGGAAAATAGGTAACAACAGAAATCACAAAACAATGGGTATTGGGTCTAATGGATTCCTGTGATCTCGTTCGCAGATTCAAAGAACCAGTATTCTGACTTCATTATTATGATACCAAGGAGTCGTAACTCAGTGGTAGAGAGTTAGTTGGTGTAGCATTCGGAAGGTCGTGGGTTTGATCCCAACGGCCATCCTGATAAGTTTCTTCC
>JAGDQP010016159.1:0-41116 GCA_022664845.1 Lepisma saccharinum | reverse complement strand
AGCGATCAGCTATATATTTTCATTATTTTCAAACTGCAGAGAAAATAATATAAATCTGATATCATAGATTTTACCACTGCGGAGAATCAGAACTGCTTAGACGTTTTAGTTTTGAGGAAATGCTGACCGTTAGTGATAAGAGTCTGCTTACAGTCTTTAATATTTAATTTTCGTGTGGAAATAAATAAAAGATAAACAAAATGACAGAATTAATATAACCCAAAACAACTTTTGTTACAGATGTACCCTCTAGTGACAACAATCCATGTTGAAGATGAGTATCAGGAATTACCAATAAACAATAATTACCATCATTTAAGTTTGCAATATAAAATTAGCTCAATTTTTCAGGTTATGTTAAACAAAATTAATTTAAAATAAAGTGTATTATTGTATTAATGGAATAAAAAGGGCATAATTCTTTTTAAGAAACCTAAATATTTCAGTAAATGAGATAAATAACAGTTGTTAATCCCACAGAATCTGTATATTTATATTTTTTTAAAAAAAATATTCCAAACATATGTAAAGAAAGAAACAAACATCCCGCATTGCTTGGAATAAACACAGGAAACTTCACTACTTTTTTGAGCATACAGCCATTTTAGTGCATTACTTCCGAGCAATTTTCGCCATTTCAGTTCCTTCATCCTTCCCTTTCGAACTCAGGTAGACAACTTTCTCGTAGGCAAATTTCTTCGTAGTTCTAATTTGTTCACCATTGTCCTCAATGATACATCAGTCATGGCCACAATAAAGAGTAAAAAGGGGACACGCGATCCGGGCTGTGGGTGGAACCCTCCAGAAAAAAAGATAAAGAGGAGCCGTTGTATGCTTTTGGCTCCTTGGAAGGGGCGCCAAAATCGGAGTTTGCTCCCTCTTGTAAAAGACAAGCAGCGAACATGCTGATCAATTAAAACGTATGTCTGAAAACTGTCATATCGTAATGAACTTATAAGGAGCCTACACCAGTTTACTAATCTGTTCATTTTGTAGCATTTATATGGCGCAACAGAAAAGCACCAATACTTACATTTTGCCGGCCCGGATGTTGCTCCTGAGTCGCCTCTATTTCAAGTAATGCTTTTATTATTCCTCATGCTATTTTATCTAGTACTTAAAATGTTTAAGGTTTTTTTTTCTTTAAACGCAGAATTCGAAGATTTACATTCTCTTTTTAATTAAATCAATCTATCATTTGTTTTAACGTTAATGAAAATGTTAATAGAAGCTTTTCAGAAACGTTTTCTTTCTGATTTTTGTACTCCTTTCTACGAGACTGGATTAGAAAAAACACATATTAAGAAGCAAAAGATTTGGAGACGAAATAAAAAAAAACACTGACTTAGAGGCTCCATACACCTTTCGTCTTGCAATATGGCATCCTTCATGAAGTGGCCACATTAAATTTTCCCTACAAACGATACCAACTTGAAGAGTAGCACAAAGTACCATTTGAAACTGCGTTTTTTTTATGTGATCAATACTCATGAAAGATTTATGAAAACTCTTTTATTTATATTTCTGTTCATATTTACACATCAGAATTACCCTCGTTTTAAACTTTTCAGCCTAAGAATGTATCATTGAATCTGAAGTGAGTTCCCTCACCATTTCATACCATTAACAAAGATTAGTTCACGCTTAATAATAATATAGAAAGTATACGGAGTAAAAACTCTGGTTAGTCCGCGATATTGGTATTACCTGTCTATTTCATTTTCCTTTATCACGGAATTAGTTAACTGTGTCAAGGTAGTTCAGAAAAGAGTCAAAGATTGTGCTGCTTTCCTATTTTATGAGGTAAAAGAATAATATTTAGATTTAGAAAGGGGTTTCATTATACAGGAAAATATATATCTGTGTAATTTTCCGTAATAATTGTGGATGATGGTTTGTTCATACAAGGTGTTAAGAAGATATGATCGTAAAATTTAACGCCCAATTTCTCGTAACAAAACTAGAAGTAAGTTTTTTTCAAAAAGTATCAAAGCACGCGTAGCATCGTAGATAAAGCATGCCAATACACGATTGGAGGTTTATTGACGGCAAATAATTATGCAACACGTGTCGACTAAATATGTTACAATGAAATTTATACAAAATACATCTATTTGATCAACCTTTATGATTTAGGGAATGCCGCATGTAGAGGGCTTTCCCCAACGCAAAAATTTAGTTTTCACAGTATTAACATTGCACAAATCCCCTTTAAATTGCATTTTTCAGTCATAAATTTACCTAAAAATACAAATGTGTCTGATTTGCTAGCATGCCAGGGTTTATTACGTCATTTGTGATGACCCTGCTAAACATTTGGGTACTTGTAACTTCTCAACTGCGTACAGTTTGAAGTTTTTTCAATAGAACTTACCCTTTTTATGTATAAAATTCAATGTTTAACTTATGACAATCTTTTTAAAGCTCCTGTTTAACATAACTATATGCTTCACAACTTCAAAAGTAAAGTAATTGATTTCTATTTAAGACTTTTAGGCAACTTTGGTTCAGGACGAATGGATGATGATGGGATAATTGGTGGAATGAAGCAAGTGGGAGTATTCCAAGGAAGTATTCCGAGGAAGCGCACGCACAAGGTATTTGTCCACCACGAAATCCACATGGTACAACCCGGGATCGAATCGGAGATCGGAGAGCGACAGTAAAATGCATTTTAACCAGGTCTTTTGAAAGTGTATCTTAAAATTATCATGGAGAAAGGCGTCAGTGTTACAACATTTTATTTATTTATTTATTTATTTTTTGTATTTGTTTGCCTATATTTCCGATTGTACTGTTTACGAAAGACGGAAAATAATACGAGAAACTATATGTCCTTGATAATATGTGTTAGTTGATGCTTATACGTATATGGTAAATGCAATCAGATTTGAGACAAAGAATTATTTCAGAATCTGTAGAAATGAACGAGGTATAATAGTACATAAATGATTGATTCAATTTTTGATTCTGTGTTTTTTATAAGTAATTTTAAAAATAATGATCATTTTAGAACATAACTAAAGCTTACTTCGTAATACGATACTGTTGCTTTTGTGTTTCGTTTTATTGTCTAATGTCAAAGATCAGAGTAACGGAATTTAGAAGGCCCACTCGAGCTGCTGACTACAAACCCATTGAAAAATGGAGTTGCATAGAAGCCTGTTTATGTGGGTATCAAGATATAGAAAAAAAATGTTGTTTAATGGATTCAATGTAGTTTTTGTGATGTTTGGTACCATTGTTCATCCCAGAATGTTAAGAAAGAAGTATCCTTCATATGTAATGGATGTGCAAGTGGTTGTAACAACGACTAAAATAGTAAACAAAATGCTAGTGAATATATCACGGAGTAAAATAAATGATCACGTGAAAACTCTATTTTTCATTTTTTTATGTTAAATATGCACAGCAAAATTTTCCTCACCTATTATGCATTTGCATAAATATCTAACTCAGTATTATATCCATGACTTATTTTCAGAACAGATGGATCATAGAATTCAACAGAACTAAAGGACTCAGTGCAAGAACCACACACGTCCGCTTTTTCATCATTTTGACGTTTTCACGCATTCTTATAGTCCAAAAAAGCTCTACATGATGGTAAAAAAAAAACAACAACACACACCTCTTGTCACACGCTACACACTAATTCTGTAAATGCAAAAGTAGTATGCTACTTTATATCTTGTGCAAAAACAGCATAATATCCAGGACGTGTATTGTTCTTGCACGAAATACTTCGTTCGTTTGAATTTATTTTAAGGCCCTTGAACAACTATGGCTTAGGTCGTATGGATGATCTTGGGGTGAATTGGTGAAATGAATGAAAGTGAGAGGAAACGGGAGAACCCCGAGAAAACCCACGCACGTGGTGTTTGTTCACCACAAAGCCCATATGGCATGAGCAAGGATTGATCCGACGACCCCGCAACCACAGGTGAGCGTTCTACCAACAATTTTGTTTTTTACTTAAAAGTGAAACGCACCCTAACCAAATGCACCACCCAACTGAATTAAGTCTTTCAACTGATATTACTGATATTTCTAACTACGGATAGCACAGTTAAAATCATATCCATGCCCGAGGCGGTTTTCGAACCTGCGATCCTTGAGTTGACAGACTACCGCACCAGCCAGCTCGATTACCTGGATCGGCATACCAACTGAGCCACCGTGACCCACGAAATACTTCGTAAGAAGTTCTCTGTTTGTGTACCAAATTCACTTGGTACTGGTGCTACTTTCGCGAAAGTTGAACTTGGAAAACGAAAAAAAAAAAAAATGTAATCATGTCTATACTCCACGTGGCTAGACAGAAAATATCTGTGGTGCTTCAAGCATGATCATTGTGAACATTTTTTGGGCAATTTTCAAGAATTTTCGTTCTCAACTGGCTATAAGACTTGCAAGAAAGTCACGAAAAACGGAAGAAAGGATGTTTCATATAAGATACAGGATATTGATCTACTCACGCTCCAGAAAGTAGAGTGTAGGGCATACGGTATTGGGCCACATATTATAACAGTGAAGTACTTGCCGATTTCTAATTCTGCTGGAGCGAAACCACCTACGGTTATTGTGAAACCACCAAACGTGTACAACAAAATGTTCCTGTGAATATGAAGAAAGTTAGAGACGTAGGAAAAATTACTGCCTCTTATCCAGTGATTCCGCCAGTCCCCCCTTCCGTGGGGGGTGTCATCCCACCAAATTCTCAAGAACATCCCCAAGTTTATTTTTTTTACGGTCAAAAATCGATAAAAACCGTGCAAAACTCCAATTACATCATCCCAATTTTGACTTTATACCCCACTCCCAAAACTGAAATTCTGGCGGAATCCCTGCTCTTATCCCTACAGTACACCAAGAACTATAACAAAAAATAATGTATAATGGGAGCAACAGAGAAGATGAAGAATTTACGGGTCCTATTATTGTTGATTCAAAGTAAACATTTTTCTTTCCTTGCTTTTATTGCAATATTGTAAATAATTTGGGTGTTGGGCGCTCAATTCTTATACATAAGTAAAAATAACAGCGATTTCCTCATAATTATAGGAAAAAAGTTGAAATATTGGAGTCTTGTGCAAAAACAACATACGTCATCAATATTTACATCATACATACGTCATCGTCATCAACATACACCACAGTGGCGTAAATAGCAATGTGTCTATTTTGCACAACCTTGCCAAAATTCTCATTTGGATTTTACCGTAGCGGGTTAACGAACAACGAGGACCAAAGGTATATGTGACACCAGAGATGAGCATGAACCTAGTGAAAGTTCCATTATTAGTTCCAATGATTTCAGTTTCATTGCTAAGTTCAGATTCACATATAATTGATTCATTTTAGACTTATTATCAGAGACAGTAGAATTTCGACAATAAAAGTGTTTGAATTTCATGAATAACATGTTAAAAAAAATCGTTAGTAGAAGGTAAAATTTCGTGAGTACAAGAGTACATTTCTTGAATAGTTCAGTAATTGTATTGAATGGCGGTTTAAAACTTTAGACATAAACCTTGCTCTAATACATGCTGCTTCAAACAAAGGAAAGTGCATTTATTTCACGTACTCCTTACAAATTGACAAAAACAGATATTTACCTTACATTAGTTCCTTCTGTTGTATGTTATTAATATGGAGTTATCTTGATTATTTGGCATGTACAACTTCCTAAACCGTATGCAAAATTAAATGTCATAAGAACACCTGAAACATGGTAGAAAAAGTAATACAAGTTCAAATTTACCTAGTAGAACAGCAAGTATCTACCATGTTTGGAGTCAGTGCCATCAATCCTGCAGTGGTTGCATATCCCAGACACACATAAATAATTTCCAGACTCCCCTTGTGTAATTACGATAACCATAACTATTAAATGGTGACCATTGGTTAAGTGGAAGTTAGAGTGACATTCGGCGTTTCTTTTAATTGTAGACGCGATTTACTGTTAATAAAAATAGTGACCATTGGTTAAGTGGAGGTTAGAGTCAGGTTCGGCGTTTCTTTTTATTGCACACGCGATTTACTGTTAATAAAAATAGTGACCATTTGTTAAGTGGAGGTTAGAGTCAGGTTCGGCGATTATTTTTATTGCACACGCGATAAGAATCGCGAGCGAAACACGTAGCAAGCGCCTGTTTGAAATTCCGGCCTAACAGGTGTGTTAGAGCCAAGTCCGGCCTAACAGGTGTGTTAGAGCCAAGTCCGGCCTAACAGCTGTGAATTATGATATTGATGGGTATTACGTCACGTCCGGAGTGGTGCTGTCCTTCTTGACGTCATAAGCACAAAGCTAACCCAAGTCTTACTGATTTGACGCTTTTACCCTGATTTAACCTACTACCCTATTTTGACTTTTAATTATTCTTTCTGCTTGGTTGAAATGGCCCATTTGGCCGGATCCAACACTTACTGAAGAAGAAGAAGAAAGAGTGGTGCTGCCGGACGACAAGAACGAAATTAAGTTGGAGGTGATAGAGTAATTTGACCAAACCAGGAGTTTCGTAAGTACAATGGTAGAAATTGTTGTAATAATATATATTGTGCAATATTTCGTACGTAGTCCCTGCACCAGGTGAAATGATGTCTAATGACCCTGGTAACAAATACGGGCCTACAGATTGCGATATTGTGGAATTTTGTGCACATATGTGGATGAAAATACTTTGGAGTTGTTAAAGTGACACTTGGTAATACCGAGTCAGAAAATATGTAACGATTGTAAGGATGAATCCGTTTTTGGCGCTGAGAAAAGAAACATTTGTCGGATCGAAACACGAGAAAGAGAAACTTTATCGTCCGCTTCCGCAAGGTAACGTTTATATTTCCTTTGAATTTTAAGGTTTTAAATCATGTTAAGTTCTGTGATGAAGCACTCGGAACTCCTCACAATGCTGTTTTTCTCTTCATATAACCATGAAAACCATAAAATACATGCAAATTAAAACAAAAAGGTTTGCTAAAGTCGAAGTTGTCAGTTATTATGTATCACATGATACCGTAACTTCGACTTTAGGCGCTTGTTTTTATTTTGCACGCATTTTAGTATCTTTCGTGAGTGTAGGAAGCAAAATATAGCATTTTGAGGAGTTCCAAGTGCTCTATGCCAGGAGGAGATAGTGTAGGAAATTACCGAAAATTTTAGTAAACACATATTCAACTATGAAAGAATTTCTTTCTTAATCATTCAGCTCAATTTTCGTAGGCATATGATGAACACATTTCCAGATATGTCAGGATCATATTTGTTCGATTATTGAGTAGCACACGGGAAAACTTTGAAATAATTCCTCATAGGCTGCATTTGAAACTTAGCTTTCCTATTTCTGAGAGCGAGATTTACGGTGGCGTGATATCTCACGTGCTCGACGACAGTTCACAAAGCTTTTCACCGCAAATACCGTCAAACACATACAATAAATGGCCTTGTGATAATGTAGTTCGTATTGTTACCCCTTAGATACCCCTTAGACCCCTTCTGAAGATGAATTCTGTTGTTTTTTTTTCGATTGTTTAGGCATTATTTTCTTGAATGAATCAATAACAATGATATAATTTCGTGAGTAGTGCTCAGAATTCGTGAATGGAAGCAAAAATAACCAAATTACGTTATAAAAGCTATGTATCTACTTCATGAGATTTTTTGATTGTTTAAAATTTTCGCGAGTCCTGAAATTCCATTGTCTGTACTTATTATAACAAGATCAGTTCAGATCAAAGGTGCCGGTTGTAAGGAACTTCTTAGTACAAGGAGTTGACATTGTACAGTCCTACTTCCTATAATCAATTTAATTAAAGCTATCATAATAAACAGATTATTCTATGGATACATAAAAAATGTAACATGAAGAAAATATGGTCTAAGTCGTCAATGGAAAGCCAAGTTTGTTTATTACTGAGACAAACCGTTTGTATGAATTGCCTTCCTTCATTACTTTTGTTTCAAATAGCAGAGTTGTTAATGATTCCAATGAAGGCACATCCATACGTATGTAGCTGAAACAACATGATTTTGATTTTGGGACAGCTCCAGTGCCTTCATTCAAATTTGAAAAGAAAACTTTTGGAAAAATGTATTTTGTATGGGCCAGTCTAGTTAAAAGCCTGGCCAGTCACGGCCAAAAACTTTGAATTTCGGCCAGTCACAATTTTGCCTATTTACACCTTCGTTTAAAATGCACAAACCTCCTTGCCCCCGGTGGGATTCAAATCCGCGACCTTCGAGTTGTTTGCCTAATGCCTTAGACCATGCATCTACCTGATTGGCTCAAATTTGGGAAAAACTTATTTAGAGCGAAGCGAGAATTGCTCTCCGTGTCGCTGCTTGATTAAATCTTGAAAGCAGGCATACTGATTTTGAGAAAATAATGTGAATGTACCATTTACAGGTCCGACAAAACTACTTGAACGACTCATTTATGGGGTGAACGCCCAATAGGTAACTTTTATGATTTTATTGTCTTGGAGAACTAAGGAAAAAAGTGAGTATTCTGTTTTCGGGTGCGAGATGAGCTCTCCTCCCACCCCAAGCGATACTTGGTGTTCCAGCTTGTTAGTTTTTTAAACACACATACAAACACTACGGTGAAGAATTTTAAAGATATGAGTTTACCTAACGGTAGCCTAGTCTTTATCTATATAGTTTGTGTTCGTCACTAAACCTAACATAGATTGAGAGTATCTAGAGAATAGCCTTAAACTATAATCACTTATAACACATACTTAAAACACACATTTCCATATGATGAGACATTGATTTACTATTCGTTGCTTTAAGGTAACTTCCATTTTCCTAACAGTATGATCTCTAAGTATTGCACCCATTTTGGACATCATTATTTTCCCATCATAATCAATTAGTATCATTTACGTGAATCCATATAGATTGCTGAAAGTTTAATACCATGGATAATCTCAAAGATATCTTCAATATTGATATTACCAAATCCAGAGCATTTAGTTTTTCTGCACTTAACATATCCAATACTACATATAGGAAGAGTGGTACACAGTGAGACACTTTTTTCTGCAATGTTTATTTGGCTCTGTGTGAAAATTATGACAAAAACTAAATATCCCAAATTTAGATAATTATATCTCAGCTACAAATTCAGGGATTTTCCCCTAAAATAACCTGTCTGTCACTGTCTGTGTACCACTGTGGTACACAGTGAGATACCACCCTACTATCTCACCATTCAATGAACCAAAAATACTTTGAATTAACTATAACAAGAAAGAAACTTATCAAATATAATAGCAACGAAAAGTAACTGCCATCTGTAAAAGTTTAATTTGTGCCGAGCGAATACGGTTAAATTGGGTTCGATCCCATATCACAAGTCCAGGTGCTATCTAAAGCATATCCCGAATCACCTCACTTAATACGAAATTAAAATCTCTACCCAAAATTCGAGAGTGTAAAGTTTTCAAAAAGGAATTTTAGCGTTTATAAATACACTAAGCAAATAAGAACTGAGTCTAGAAAGATATGTCATATTCAAGCATAAAATAGCAAGAAAATATAACTAAAAACAACGAAGTGGATTAATGTAAAACAAAAACTATAACAACGAAAATACTTTTTATTAAAATGCTTTGCGCGGGGTGGATCTAGCCTGCGAGCCGTACTTTGCCCATCAATGCTCTAAAAATTATGTGTATTCTTTCCACATGGTACACACTGAGACACTGCCTCACTGTGTATCACTAGAAAATATCTCACTGTGTACCATTGATAGTGTTCTACAAAAATGGCGCCTTCAGTCACAACGTACACCCGTACTCTCTCAATCATTTTTGCCCTAATAGAAAAGATACGCATTTTGAAGGTGGTATGTATGATGATAGATTAGAAGACAAAATAGCGTTCGGAGAATTCGATAAAAAAAAAAAAGGTCAGTAATAGTAACTTTCACACCCGAAAAACTCAAAAATTACCTGCAACTTCAGACACAAACGTACTATTACCTATCCAGTTCGTCTACAGAATGATGTCAAATGGTCTTCCCTCCTGGCCTGACATCTAGTGTTAGAAACTGAAAGCAGCGGAGAAAATTGCAATGTCTCACTATGTCCCACTCCTACGCCATTGCATTTTATACTTCATTTCTTTAAAATTGTAATCTGTCAACAATATTAGTTGCTATCATTCGTCATAGTTTCTAAAATTAATCAAAAGTGATTCTGTCACTTATTTATTTCATTTTGAACTTTAGCACAGATAATATTGAGTTATGTAAGAGTAGACAATTAAGCTCACATATTTAAATTTTCGTTTTTAATCCCAGAGTGCTACATATAAACTAATGTTATACTTCCTAACATCCTTCAGAATATACTTAGATTTATAAATTTATTGCATCTATAATTACAACGACTAATTAACTAACAATGAATCTTGTATCTCATATGTAGGAAAAAAGAGTACATCGATTGCTAAACAATACAGAAGTTCATCTTCATCTGCAAATTCATAACCATTTAGAGTAAGTTCTACTTTAAGTATTCACATAAAAGTTAAGTTCCAAACTAAAGTCCTGCTAAAGCCCCAAACCATTAACTGAACTGTACTAACATTCTCTTTAATACAAAAGCGAAGAACAAATCATCAATAAGTACATAATGAAAGAGAAGGGTTTAACTTCAGTATACGTAAGATCAAGGATGTCTCCAGTTCTTTTTATGAGAGGAAGACACTAATTTCCCTTATTTCAGAAAGGATCATGTATGATAACGAAGGACCTTCCGTTGAGTCAGGAAGGCCATTTTCTGGAAAAGATTAGAGAGGGGGGAGCACTGCCGTTTTGCCTTTCTCCATGGAACGTCACTGTAGTCGGTGAGAACTAGTGTAGGTGGTCAATAGTACTTCATGTTACAAAGAGCTTTTTTAATGTGATATCTGTAGAACCTTCCTTAAATAGTAAGTTTTTCGTTATAAAGAATTCAGAATGAAAAATCTCCTTTGGAAGACAATTATGAAGAAGAAAAACTCCAGGAAGAAAAAAAAACATATCATTTTTCGAGCGTAATGAAGACACGATAAAGATATAAAACAAGGATAAAGTTGAAGGAAAAAAACTTGTATAACTTGAGATTTACAAAAAAAGAAGGAAAAATAGAGCTCATATTAGAAAGCTGTAATCCCTTAACTACACAGAGAATTCATAATGAACGTATTAATGGGTAAAAAGTAGAAATATACAACACAAAATGAAAGCCATATAGAAAAAGTTTTCTCAGAGTTCCCAACTTTGGTTTTTCTGTCGCTCCGTCCTCTCCTCTCTGTTCATCTGCAACGAAAGAAGATTACCAAGAGAGAAGGAGGATATAAGAGTTCTGTGGGATTATTTTTCCTGAACCATATTTTATATATAGAGAGAGGGACAGCGGCATACATCAAGAGAACCATAGATTTTTTTTATATTAAATATACGATAGTAATAGTGGTGGTACGTTGAGGAGTTTGTTTGTTTAGATGGGATTTTTCATTAGGGAAGGGGATTCTTTTAGAGGAAGATTGGAAACGAAACTCTCAGAAAGTAGTTAGACCATTAAAACAAAAACAAAACGGATTATAAACTCAGAGAAGAAACGTTGTTAAGGATTAGTTAACAAAGTCAAGGAAATCGTTTTGAATATTTAAATGAAGAGGCTCAGCGGAAAAGAAAGACCGACACCATTCTTCGGTCATTCTTTTTTATTTTGTACTTATACGAGAGCTCGTATTATTTATAGCACCAGTTTCTCGAACTTCCAATCACGTGGCATGTACCTAACTCACTACTGAAACATTAACTAATGTTCATCTAACACTTGTAGAGAAATACCTAGCGGAAGAAGAGGCCAAACCACATCGTGTCTACGCGCTATGATACAGTGAGGCTAATTGGTTGATACATATGGCGTCACCGCATCAGAGTCCTTGTATAGGAACGTTGCACTATTTAAATCGTTGCCAATATAAAGACATGACGTAGTAAGGTAGCCTTGAGATTCTGGGCAGGTTCTGATCGGGATCAGTATTGAATTATTTGCACACTTCCGGTCTAATCATTTTGGCATCATTCAACATCGAAATTGATACGATTGCTTTGTCCGGGTGGGTTTTCTGGATGTTGGTTTGTTTGCGGGGCCTTCGTTCTGGTGCTTAATCCGATTCTTACCAAACACCAACAACGATATTAAATAAATAATACAAATTTAACATTAAATTCAAAGGACGAAAGTAGCAGTTAGGAGCTAGAAGTCCAGTCTTGTGGTCCTGCGGATCCTTGGCATTTACTTACGGCGGTACCCCCACTTAACCAAATGGAGATGCCTGTGAATGTCAGTTGACATAAAAATCGTGGTCGTCCTTGTGACTTAGGGTAAGTGGGATAGTAGTCGACCGAATTTTATAAAGCTTTTACTTAAGGTTTCATTCTGACTGAATATAAACTACGACAAATTGCAAAACAAATACAGTGGAATATTGCACGTAAATACAATATATCAAATATTTGGGAACATCTTTTACTTAGCTTTTAATTGATTTTAAGATAAAATACACACAATCTATAGTGTTCAACCACGCAAGCTCAGTGGTTGACCTTCTTAACGAGTCGAGTAGTCGACCACTACAAATATGAAAAAATTGTAGTCTATAGCATCTGTAAAGAAATGTAATTACTTTTGAGTATAAAAGTATTCTAAATTGCTATTTTTTTATATTTTTAAGTTTGCAAATAAACAAATGCCAGTACTCATATTCCATGTCAGGACTTCATTAGTTATTACGAGTACAGTAGTCGACAACGTTGAAGCACAGAGACTCTTGGTCTCCTACTGTCTCCGCTAAAACAATAACCATTCTTTTAACTTTAAATGTTTAACCATTGATTCAGAGTTTTACTAACAAGTGACATCACTCAAGTGTCCGGCTCCGATTTCAATGTAATTTTATTTTCTGATAGAGGGTATGTATGCATTATGTCTGATGACAAAAATTGTTGTCACAGCGCATGTTGTTTAAAGTTATTGAATGTTGAAGAGTTGTGATGTAGTTATTTACAGGGTAAGGCAAAAGTCCCGTAACACCCCTTGTAAACTGCGTGTGAATGATAAAACGTGAAGAACAACCATGTCAGTACATATGAGGCCTAAGGGGAAGTTGTATGGCAGGTGTGTTCTTGACGGTAGCCATCTTGAAATCCGCCATCTTGAATCAGATTCAATTTTTGAAAATGAAAACCATAGCATGTGACACCTCATTATAACAGCAAATTTTCACAAATCCAGTGGTACGGTATGCTTATTTTTGCTCTATAGTTAACCAGTACGAAGCCTAAGCTCATGTTTGCTACATTTATTGATTTTGCTATTTATTGCCAGTGCATGAATAGTGTTGGGATGAGCTTTCGCCACTCTTTCTGAAATTTTAAGAGTTGCGATGTAGTTATTTATTTCAAACTACGAAACATAAAAAGCTTATAGGCCTATGACACGTGAACAAACAAAAATGAAATTGTAACCGATTCTCGTTAGATGAATACAAAATTATCAGGAGATATAGCGGACAATGTTACGCAAACGACAAAAAAAATACAACTTCAAAGCAACAGCAGCAATCAATAGAAAATAGCAAAGAGGCGTAATAAAGCTATTTCCAACACGCTTTACAAATATGAACCTCCTTTGGTTCGACAACAATCGCTAAAAAACAAATGACAAATAGTTTTTCTGATTGGAGAAACAATTGTCATAGAAAATAAGTAAATAAATAAACAAGAAAGAAATATAAAAGAAAACAAAAGACTATTAGGTTAGACAACAATCATAGTTCTTCTTCTTCCTTCTTGAAATTAATGCTAATTTGCTTTCTCGTCGCGTCTGCTATCTATTACAAGCGATGTCGTTGGTATCACGTGATGCAAGGTAAGAGGAGTTCTTTCTTTCTGCGATGGTTCAATAAACGAGTTGAGGAAGGGCAATGTGTATCTTTTAGTTTTCGTTTGCATGTGGCTGGGGGCATCGGTACATTACAAGCAGAAGTGGACGTTTCTCGTATTGTTCACATGAATACAACTTGAATTGTGTTTTAATAAGTTGTTACTTTTGCTTTAATCAAGTTTGAATATGCCATAGTGAAAACAATGGCAAAAATTAACCGCTTCAATGTTGTTAAAATGCTCTACGAGGAGTTCAAAAATACGGCTCATGAGACACCAATCATTGCTCATGAGATTGAATTAAAGTCTCAACTGATGCAAATTATTGACGAGTGCGTATCTTCAAGTACATTGTGCACTGAGAAGACTACGCATTTGGATTACAATGAAATGGAGCCTGAACCGGAAGTCGGCGGACCACTTTGTTACGATAGTAGCAATGATTCGCAACCAGGGGACGAAGCAGCATCGAGTTCCACATCCTATTCAGGTTCCCCAAGAAAGGTACGCAGAAAATTATTTTTAGAAACTAAAAGAAAATTGTTGAATAATAAGAAAGTGGGAAAAAAGGCCCTTTACATTGGAGAACTGTTTCAAAGCGTGACCGCACTGTCACTGGTGAACGACAGAAGTTACAGAGGCTGGAAATCGATTGACAAACTAAAAAAACTAAATTTACATGATTCTGATTTAAAGCGATGGGCATTTTTGAAGCAAATAGATGTCAATGTAAAAAAAAACATTACAGTAACACCTCACTGGATTTGGAAATTCAAGCACAAACATAGAATCATATCAAGAAAAATAACCAGGTTCATAACCCAAGGTTATTCTGCAGAAAGTAAAGACGTCAAAGTGCGTGTGATTTTCTGTTAGCGAGCAAACAGTATTTCAATAAATAGCAACGTACACAAATTTATAACAGTGATCAAAGTGGTTTTAATCTCGAACTTCATTCCGGACGTACATTGGATATTAAAGGGACCAAAACAACAGAAGCAATTGTCCAATCAAAATCATCCATTACTCATTCATATACAATTATGCCCACTATTTCATCTGCTGAGCAACTAATGAGTCCGCTTTACATCGTGTTACCCGATACTGGAGGAAACTTTGATCCAAGGGTTTACAGCTGGCAACATATACATTGCACCTTCGATACGTGGAAGGATTGGAAAACAGCATTTGTTAGAGTGTTTTGAAAAGGTTTGCTTCCCTAATGTGTCAGAAATGTCTGTACTAGTAGTCGATTCTTCGACTGCTTATAACGATGAAGCCGCAATGACAGCAACAAAACCATCCAATTGCAATGTCACAATATTACGTATCTCTCCGAAGATGACAGGTTTTATCTAACCTGCGGACATTTATTTCTTCAGAATGTGGAAGAACTTCGTTCGAAAATTTTCTGATCGAGTCTTGCTCCATAACCTGGACATCAATCTTCATCAACGAAACAATGTCTTAAATATCCAATCACTTGTTCATAACCAATTCTCCTCTCCAAGATTCCACAACTTCATCGCTAATTCTTGTTTTGAATCCGGATACATTGAAGATCGGAACTCCAAATGTCCAAAACCCTGTCGAATTTTGCTTCAATTTGGTTGTCACTCACTGCGAATTGTGTTCTTCGCCAACTGTTTTCCTATTATGTTCATGGTGCAAAAAGTATCTTTGTTTTCAACAGTTTTTCCTTTATTATCACTATTGTATTACTTACGTCAATTAGATCTCTTTACATGAAATGTGAATGTATTTGTAAAGCGTGTTGGGAATAGCTTTATTATGCCTCTGTGCTCTTTTTTATTGTTTGCTGCTGTTCCTTTGAAGTTGTGTATACAATATATATTTTTTGTCGTTTCAGTAGCATTGTCCGCTATATTTCCTGATAATTGTGTGTTCATCTAACGAGAATCGGTTACAATTTCATTTTTGTTTGTTCATGTGTCATAGGCCTATAGGCTTTTCATGTTTGAAATAAGTAACTACATCACAACTCTTCGACATTCAACAACTTTAAACAACATGCGCCATGGGAACAATTTCTGTCATCAGACATACATACATGGCCTCTATCAGAAAATAAAATTACATTGAAATCGGAGTCGGACGCTTGGGTGATGTCCCTTGTAAGCAAGAAGTGGTCCACATATTTCATTATCGTCCGATTATACCTACAACATTGCGTTTTGCCTTTCAAGGACTTAAAATGAAACCATCAAAGCGTCAAGATATACAAAGTTGCATGTCGTTTATACCAATGTATATGTCCTTCTCACACGGATTGGGAGGCGATAAGATTGTAGAACCGCCGGAAGTAGAGAGAATTGATACTGAATTTGATCACCGACGTTCCTTGTGAGCATTCTTTGTCTTTTACTGTACTCTTCACGATTATTAAATAACCGAACATTATGTTATAATAATTTCACATATGTCATATATTTATAAGATGTGATATTACATAGGGCTTACATCTTCTTCCTATTACTATTGTTATTTTTGCGTAGATAACGTTAGTTTCACAACTTCAAGACTTACGTGCTTTATATACATTAGACATTTGGAATCAGTCCACTTGGGTTACCGTCAGAGCAACCGAATACATAACAAAAATGTCTGTGTTAACTAAACACTTTTCGGTGTCCAGGGCAGCCACAACTTCTGTGTGTTAAATCAACACAACAATAGGGGTGCTGATTTCGGTGATTCAACTCAAGGATGTGTTGTCAATGATGATTCAACACAGTGGATGGTATCATACTTAGGAAAGAGTTTCCCTCTAAAATTTTCCTTATGTTCCTTTTTCACATGCTCTTTAACTGTTGGATATAGTTTTCTTCTTTGTACTAATGTTAATTTATGCACAAAGACAAGTATTTTGCAGGGTTACTACCTGTATATTTTCTCTGTAAAGCACCAGTATTTTATCGATGTAGAAACATGTTACAGATAAATTTTTTTTTGACGTTTCGGAGACCAATTGACTCCATCCTCAGGAAATTAAACCAGTAATTAACATATATGTGAATGTTAATTTTTGTACTCTTCCAGTTGTTTCTGATAATACGAATAGCCGTACCTCAGTTGATAGAACGTTGACTAAACAATCGGAACGTCCTGGGAGCAATCCTAATGGCCGTCCATCCTGACTGAGTTATTTCAAGCTATTCCTCAGTCACAGCTGGCAAATGCTGGGATGGTACCTACAAAACTAGACCCTGACCGAGTACGTTCCAACATTCTCTCCCCACCCTATTCCGGTCTGAGTCTTTGATGTCTAAAGGCTATATATTGGATATATATATATACGGTCTATGGAAACTAAAACATATACCGGTACTATGCAAAGTATGTTCATGTGTCCTAAGGGAAATTGTTGATGTCTCAAATATACCAGATAGATACTTTTCTAGTATTGTATTAAAAGCTAAGCTATTTGATTAGGAGCACCAACGTAATAGAAGAAGTCTATTGACGATTACTGAGATTATAAGGAGCCATATCGTAAGTGCGTTTAAAAACGTAACAGATGAGCATCTCGATGAGCAGTCCTCTGCAAATCATAATATATTCCTTAGACAGTTTGCCAAATGTTGATGCCAAAACACATGATGAGACTGAATTGCATTGCATTTATTTAAGAGTTTACCAAAAAATACTTACGAATGTTAGACATGAAAATGGCACGTAAAGAGTATGAACAGTTTTGTGTGCAAGTTCAAAATTTAAGAAATATTGATTAAACACTATTTCGATACTAGTGTCTTTGTTCGTAAGTCAAAACTTGAGCCTCCAAGAACTGAGACAGTGAAAGGAAAAGTGGTGTAAATTAGTTTTTTTAACATTGAATTAACTTCTGTTTCAGTTTCGTTCTGTAATGAAACACTGCCAAGTTGTAGCACCATCTCCCACACCGCAGCACCCCTCGCCAGGGACGTATTTATAGGGTCTGGAGACCCCAAAATTCAGTTATTACTTTTTTTTTATAAACCACATAATTTTGACGGTTAATATGTCCCTGGCAAAGAGTGCTGCGATGTGGGAGGTAATGTTACAGCTTGGGAATGTTTCATTCCAGGAAGAAAGTGAAGCAGAAGTGATCTCTGTCCATTTAATCTTAAAATAATAATAATAATAATAAAATGTAAAGATTACTTTTCTTAAACAAGTCGTACTAAAAAGTAAAAAATAATTTTGTTTATGCTTGACTAAAAAAAGAAAAGCATGGGGCGCGCTCTCATATACAGTCACTTTATAAATTCTTGAATTGATGCGCCCCATGCTTTTCTTTTAGTCATGCATAAACATTTTTTTTTAGCTTTTAGTACGAATTGTTTAAGAAAAGTATATCTATAAAACATTTTTATTGTGTTTTATTTAGTTATTTCGGTATTCGGATACTTTTTTTACTCAAGCTAATATTTTGTGATCCAAATCTTAAAATGTTCTGCAACCAGTCAAACGACTGATCGTTGCGGGTTAGTATTTATTTTAGCATAAAGAAGTCCATATTAAAAAAAATATGCTTTTAAAATATATAAATATGTATAGAAATATATGAAAGTAAAAATGGAATTTTATTGTTACCCGACTTAAATCCCCACACATCACCGGACGTCCGTCGGATGTCCATAATACGTCCCGAATGTCCGAAGAGATCCGGGATATCATGGGACATCCATGGGATGTCCGGTGGACATCCGAAACAGGACGTCCAAATTATATCCATCCCGGATATCCCTCGGACATCGTCCAGTATTTTCCTTCCAGATATGAGTGTGAAGATAGACTCAAAGACGAAAAGAAATAATGTTGGGAAATTGGAGAAAATATGTACTACCTTTACTGGAAGTGCTCTCTGAGCATTGTGGTACAACTAATTATTTGGGAAAATCTGCTATTTAATTTTGTCTAACATACTCCTATTTTATTAATAGAGAGAGTTGGTGTTTCATGCACGTGAGTTTGTTTCACATTCAGAAGGTTCCGAGTTTAAGTCAGAAACTGCATGTCCACCTTGGCTGAGATTTCCCAGTTTTCGGCAGTCCTTCCAAGTACCGAGGTGGTTCTCGATTAATGATGGAGTCGCTTCCCTGTTATTCCTTATTAAAGGTCAATTTCCAGATGCTAATATAAAAATTCAGATAAATATGTGTGGGCTAGAGTTATTTTGGTGTTTTATGAGTATGAAATGCTATTTTTAACTGCAGCATATTTGGCAAGGAACCTGTAAATTTCTTGCGAAACCTGAAATCAATTTGCCTATTGGGATTTTAGGAAAGTAGCTATCAGAAACGGAATCTGATCGTCATTTGTTGAAACGTTATTGGTGAATGGGAAATGCGCTTTCATTTGTTTTTGTTTATTCTAGCCGAGGGAGTAGGTTTATATATTTTATGTAACGTTTTTATTTTAAGAAAACCTGAAGAATTGCAGTGACGATATTAGTTTATAGTAAATTGCTTATATACACTTGAGTTTGATTTAACTAAATCTGATGGGTCCAAGAGTGATTCGGTTAAACGAAAATTCGGTTAGGCCAGAAACATAGTGATTGACATACTGTAGTTGGGTATTGCACAACACGTTAAAAGAGCAACTTATTATAAAATAAACAATTTTTCAAACATAGGCCTACCAATATAATGTTAAAGTACAATACAGTGCAGTACGCGCTACTGAATTTACAAAGAACTTTAAAAAAAACAGTGTCTTATTTTCGGCTTTCATTATTGACCGTAAGAGAACCCGTTGCCTACTCTATTATACCGGGTGAGCGAATTATCTATAGAACGTTACCGGCTAGGTCTCTTTTAAGTTCCATAGACGTGCAGATAGTGCAACTGGGCGTCAGACGGAATGTGCTAGAATGTTGAAACTTGCAACGTTTGTTCCTTTTCTCCCCCTTACCTCACAACTTAAGGCGCTACGACGACAAACGTCGTCGGAACTGCAATACTCATGTGGCATTTTTTAACTATTCATGTTTTTGCACCAGTTTGTAGTTCTGTGTACTCTGCATAGTGTAGAAAAATTTCATGTGAAAATAACTTCTACGTTTTGAGATATAACAACTTACCTAAATTGTATTCAAGACTGTAGTACAGAAACCGGTTTTTGGGTCTTCCTGAAAAATTGATGATTTGCCACATAGGGGGTATTGCAGTTCCGACGACGATATGCACTCCAACACCCATATCATGAAAATCACTCTACGCATCAATTTTAATTGCTTTTCCCACTTGGAATCTTCGCAAACGATCTCTCTTACGCCGTAGTATTTATGCATTTTGAAATTCTAGACACTTCAATGACAGGGCTACGTGAGGCTAGAAAAGTCAGATTAAATCGTTTTTTAAACTTCTGCATTTAAAATTCTACACATTTGACTGACATAGGGTTTAGTGTGGTTACGTGTGCTTGGGTTAAATGACGTGAGGTGTAGTTAGGTTTGTTTAGGTTAGGTTAGCTCAGGTTATGTATGTTTAGGTTGTCATGTTAGCTTAGGTTAGGTTAGTTTAGGATAGGTTTACGTTAGGTTAATTCAGGCTAGGTTCTTTATGTTAGGTAAAGTTAGAATATATTAGGTTAGGCTAGGTTAGTTTAGGTTAGGTTGGTTCAGGTTAGGTTAGGTTACATTATCCCTGGTACACTATACAATGCAAGTCATATTTAATAGCCGTTAATTTTTGTAAGAATTTGTCTGATTTACGAACTTGGCCTGCAACTGACCTATATGTAAAATTACCACATTGTGATGGGTTTGCAGTATTTCCTCTCTTGTATTGCTATTCCTCTTAAGATGTATATTATTCATTTGTGTTTAAGACAATGAGAGAGAGTTAGACGCCCACTTATGTTTTAAGTCCACACATGCTCTGTAGGTTAAATAACGTTTAGTGTATACCGTGTCTTTTATGATTTGTAACGTTGTGTTGATCACATTGCATTGAATTCAAGGGGTCGTGTGTTCCAATTGGCTGTACTGTATTTATTTATCCGGTCATACTGTATTTATCCGGTGATAGAAGCTATCTGAGTAAGTAATAAACACCGACCGAGTAAGCGTCTTCAAAGTAGCATTGTGAATATACTTTTTTTTTTAATGACAGGAACGCTTTCAGAGTCCGAGAAACAAGTTTGGGATATAAATTTTCATGTCATTTTTTTAGTACCGTTACTCCGTTACCGGGCCTCGATGGGACATTTAAAGAAATTATGAGTTCGTTGCTGTCCAATGGACATCTCTTTACAGGTCCTATAAATGTACGTTGCTGACCTAAAAAGGACATCAGTAGAATGTCGAAAAGTCGTGCTTACGGATGTCCGATGACATCCGTATTTGTCCTTTAAATGCCCATTGCTGACCAGAAAAGGACGTCCATAGAATGTCCAAAAACCTTGCGTACGGATGTCCGATGGATATCCATATTTGTCCTTCAAATGTCCATTGCGGATCTAAAAAGGACGTCCTTAGAATGTCCTAAAATCTTGCGTACGGATGTCCGATGGACATCCCTATATCTCCTATAAATATCCCTTGCGTACCCAAAAGGACGTCCGCCGGATGTCTACAGGAGTTGCGTATGGATATCCTACGGACATCCATTGGACATCCGCGGGACCTTTTTCGGACATCCTATGGACATCCGAAATGTCCGCCAAAGATATCCTAAGGGTATCCATGGGGTGTCCGTGTGTTGTCTGGGTCGCTGTGCAAAATTTTATAATTGTATGATGTCGGGAAATAAGTTAAATTAACGTTTGCAAGATTTGAGGATACCACGAACCATTGTGAACTAAAGAAAAGAGTGTAAGAATACACTTTTTTGTACACTTCGACCGATACTACAGAGCCTATATCTGTACCTTGTAGTCAGTGGCGGCTTGTGCTTCCAAAACTAGTGCTTCACTAATTTTAAATACAAATTTCCTAAGGGAAAAATCATTAGCATACTTTGAAACTTTTAACAGAACTAATTTTCAAAGTATATTATGTTTTTCTTTTTCCTTTAGAAGTATGTATTTAAAAATAGTGAACCGCCCGTTTTGGAAGCACGAGCCGCCACTACTTGTAGTTAATATGGGCATACCTCTCTATAGGACGTACATTCTCTTTGCGAAATTTCAGGATAGGTTCGAATATTATCTCATTGACGGCCTCCTTGTAAGTAACACATACAAAATATTTTGTAAGGCAGTGGTTCCAAACTTGCACTCCACAGATGACTCAGTGGCCCGCGAAGAATCCTATGGAAGATTCGCAAGCTCATACTGTATAGAAATACCATAAAGAAATGTTGTAACCTCACCTAATGGAATGCTACAAGGATAATCGACATCTCGGAATAAAAATGTGAAGTCAATTTGCCTTTAGCACCTTTTTTTTAGGCGCTTTCCTGCGTTACGAATAGGTTGACGAACATATCGACAACTGAAATTGAAGATAGGTTAGTTTTCTGCGTCTCCTAAAACCAAATAAGTAAGCCCTCTTCTCTTCGACTCATTGAAATCCAATTATTGTATTATAGTACATGTGTTAGTTTTCACTCATCACATGTGGTGTGGTACACACGTACCAGACTGCATTACTTTCAGAAAGTCAGCAATATGGAAAAGACTGTAAACCATTGAAGTCAGGAAGGAAACTAAAGAAAAAAGCGCATTTAAAAGTAATTAATTAAAAGCAATAAGAATGCAGTCTGAAACTTCCAGATGAAGACAAACTAGAATTGAATTGGAATGAATTCACTATCAAGCCTAATCGAATAGAAAAGATTTGAAAAGTTATCAAAACGACTTCCTTAACAGGAAAAGAACCACCAAAGAAGAATCCTCATCGTCTCTGAATCTTCAAGAAGTGCTCTTTAAAAAAGACTGTCAGAGAGGAAAAGCAGGTATTAAATTTGAAAAGAGACAGTGATTTAACTGCAAAGAAAGTAAAAAAAAGGAGGGGGAGAGAGAGAGAGATGAGAACATCCCGCAAAAACCGACCGACAGAAAGAGAATTGATCCTTTTCACAATTCTTTTTTTTTTCTGGGACAAAAGAACACAAAAGTTGTGAATAATGGAAAATTTACTATGACAGGTGAACGGAACGGGAAATTGTCATCGTAGAAGATGAAGAAGAAAGAAAAAAAAAGGACATTGTCAAAGTTTTGCTTACGAAAGGGAAAAAGGTGCAGAGTAAAAACGAAGAAGAACGAGCAAAGTGGAAAGGTTTGGAAAGAGATTGTTAGGTACTAAGGTTGTTCAAAATTCCAAAAGACAATAACGCCACTATAAATCGAAGACTAGTGAAAGATAAGGCGAACAAACAAGGCAATTTTAATATTTTTCTTTTTTTGTTTTTAGATTTTTTGCCATGTCATATCTTCTAATAGTCTTTGGAACGTTTCGTTGTATTAGCCGAGGACTTTTTCAGGGATATTATCCGTAGAAAGTTTCTGAAAACGTAAGTTAATTTGTCGACGAAACAGTCGAAGGACTATTAGACATAATACATAACCAAATACCTCCGAAATAATGGATAGGTTCCAAATACCTCCGGAAAGACATAAATATTTCAAAATTTATTTTAAACAACGCAGTTATTTGGTAAAATCGGATTAGTAAATCTTAAACTGCTTTCACGGTGGCTCAGTTGGTAGAGCGCTCATCTCTGGTGCTAAGGATCGTCGGATCGATCCCTGGTCATACCATGTGGGCTTTGTGGTGGACAGACACCGTATGCATGGGTTTTTTCGGGGTGCTCCCGTTTTCTCCCACTTTCTTCATTCCACCAATTCATCCATACGACCTGAGCCTAAAGGCCTTAAAGTATATTCAACAATTAAACAATTTAAACTGCTTCGTAAATGTTTATTTGACACTTGTCAGAAAGTAGATTTTTACAATGATCTGACGTTCCTCTGGGAATTTGCTTAATAACTCATATAAATACTCGCGAAGTTTGGATGACTCATATTTGCAAGTTGGAGTAGAGCCCTTTCTAATACAGTTAGTAAACATGGTCCGTTCTCACTGTTTGTTCCTTTCAAATTCATTATTTCTTTTATTATAAGACAAGGAACATGTAAGCAAGTTTGTGTACAAACTGTGGTTAATTTTCTTTAAAACTTTGAATGCACTAATCTTGGTGAAACAAACTACACTTCTAGTACACAATCTGAGTACATAAAATGAGTCAATTTTTATCAGTACGGTACATTTTAAATTGTGGAAAAAGAGATTTGAACAGCTGAATTTTAGTCAGTTAGATTATGGTTTCCTAGCAATCCGCATAGGCTGTCCGGGTTATTTTGATGATATCAGCTTGCTTTAACAAACTGACCATGAAGCTAAAATACGATTGTCACCATATCTTTTGCGATGGATTCATGAAGATCAATTCAGAAATTATTAAGTTTGATTTTATTGAACACTATTGAACACATGTGTGTTAGAAATTATGAAAAATTACCGTAAAAAATAATGTACACACTGTTAAAAACTTTGTACACTTTACTAGCAACTCTCATTAAAATTCCGGAGAACTTTTAGTATTCAGTATTGTTTTAATGAAATCAAGGAATATCGTAGAGACTTTTCGTATACTCAGGTAGATGAATTCATTTGTCAGTTATGCACGTGCGCAGAGTGAGAAAAATGTTTCTTATCGTAGCTGTGAACGTAATTCTAATGAAGTATGTGATACCGCCATATTGATTACTTCTCATTTTTAAAAAGGAAATGAGAAATATTCGCCGTGAATGGGAATCCATATCCCTGGTTGCAAAATAGTAAAGTAATTAAAAATGTGGCGTGAGTCGTGGGATCAACTTAGTTTATATCTTCGGAGAAAACGTACATCTGACTTGCAATACTATTTGGATCTGGTCACTTTTATGTCAGTAAATTTAGCGCAGTCGGTAAGACGCTAGATTTGTAACTAATGAACCCGTGTTCAAGTCTCGCTCAAGTTTCTCTCTCTTGTTGATACTATACCTGAAAATTAAATAGTGGCGGTTTTTTTTTATTAGCAACGTATCTGGAAATGCCCTGGCAACTATAGTTTGCCTAGCTTTTTCCAGGAATGCTTCGGATAAATTTTAAAAGTTGATGAGATGTACAAAATCTACCTTGGAAGAGACATGATATACTTCCGATACCTGTTTCTGCATATTTTGTATGCTCTTTGGACACGAAAACATTTCAGAAAAGATGTTTACATTAAGAGAACAACAAGTGTAGTTATTTTAGAACATTGTACGTTCAATTATTGAAACGCCTTTGTTATACTTATTCATTTAACAAGAAAAGATACGTCGACAATGATATGGGGTGTTAAGGGTTGAAGAATAAAAATAAACGTGTATCTTATGGGAATCTTCATAATTTATGGTGAAATATCATCAAGTTATTTAAATCACGTATGAACAAAACATAAATCTCGTCTGCTTATTGTTGAGGATTTGTGTATGCTATTTTTTTTTTTTCGATTTTTGTTCAAGCTGTTATTTTTGGTAAATGCTCATGTCAAACACACACACACACACACACACACACAAAAATATTTTTATATATTCTTTTGGCAAAATTTCATAGCTGTACTTGCAATCTGTATGTTTACATTCTGTACAAGCATGTAAGAGTGTGTCTGTGTTAGTTTGACTTGAAGAAATCCTAAATCAGTTAGGCGAAATGTCGTCGTTAATAAATTTTCGTGTTGTTATATTATATATTTGTGGTTTCCATAAGAGCATAGCTCACCGAAGAACGGCACTACGTCACTTATACAAAATATTTTAAAAATAGATTGTCATAACTTGATGGATAACGTTCTCAGACGCAAGCAAGATACTTCCTCTGACAAGGTCTTACAATATCTGTAATTTCTGGACTCGAGGTACGAAAATGTGAGCAACCACCATCCTGACAAATGATTTATATTAACAAATGTAGGTTTAGCAAAGCCTGAATCGAAGTTACACCGAAGAATTGTATTTGAGCAAATTCTATAGCAGTGGGATTTCCAACATAAAGGGAATTCCCCGCACAGGAACGTCGTGGTTAAGTAACAGAAGATAAACATAGAAATTCCCCTCTAAGATGCATTGTTTAATCATACATTTAGTAGCCCAAGAGTTGTAGACAAAAACAAAAAGGACTCTTACCTCGATTAAATAGCGTAAAGCTGAAGTTTTGTACATAGGCGACATTGCGTACTGAACAATAAATTAAAACTCCCCATGCCTAATACGTTTGATTTTTTACAGTACACTTCAACGAAGGAACAAGTCATCCATAGTAGCAAAGCATTTATAAGATGCTCGCCATTTCATCTTCCTTAATATTCTAAAAAAAGGTTTTAAATATTCTTTCACTCTGATTCATATTACAATATGACCTCGGATGCTTGAGTAGCTGTAATACATCATCTGTATTTTTCAAAGTTTTGGGCGAGACTTGGACTCCGGACCTTCCATTCACCAGCTACAAGATTCTCCAGTTCGTCACGTGAGAATTGTTTTATTCTGTCATCAAAAGTTTAAAAAAAAACTGACTTTTTACTGGAGATGTAGTTTGTGTCCCGTATATTTTCAATATCGAGTAAGAACTCTGATCAATTCCTGCAGGAAATATGAAAATCAGAGAACTATTTTATTCTATGACGCCCAAGGATACAGAAAAAAAATAATTCTGTTTTATTCTATGTCTTTGTCAGTGAGATTCACTCTACATGTCACGTGACAAGATGGCTACCTCCAGTTTTTTTTTTCTTTTAGAAAATGGCTGTGAGAGGAGCAGCTTTAAAATCTTCTATTGGAAACATAAGTAATGACGATTATATGTGATGGTTTTATTGTTACTGTTTCTGCCAAACAAAGCATGTTCTTTTAAGTGGAGTGCTTTGCAGATATAAAGAAGAATATTAGGTATATTACAGGCTGGAGGATGTTGCAACTGATGTTAATGATAATGGAATGGACTTCAGCTTGGACGCACTCAATGACAGCAATGTTGGCCCTAACAATGTCCAAAGTAGTAGAAACGAAGAGGATGACCAGCCTTGTGGACCTTCTAACAGCTGCCAGAAATACGCATCGTGTGTGTGTTTGTTTGAGTAAGTCTGACGTTATTTTCAAAAATAGATAGCACCAAAATATGCCTAGGCTAACGCAGTTTCTGAGAGTGGTGATTTAAAGGGTCACTCCATCAGACCTTTTCCTTCCAGCAAGTTTGAGAAAAATATTCCATTACTATTTCCAACTCAGTATTGATGAAAGAGATTCGGTCTTAAAGTCCCTGGATAATTTGAAGTAAAAGTCAGTTGTGAAAATATCCAGGGACGGTAAGCTCCAATATCGTTATGATCATCACGAACAGTTCCAAAAGTCTTTAGTATTCTATGGATTATCTATAAAAGCAATTTTAATATTATTTTATTTTATTTCACTGCCATACCAGAGTTAGAAAAATGAATTATGTCAAGTACTCCCATTCAGTGAAATCCAATTCAACATGTACTCAAAACTGTTGTGAAAGTCCCATTGCTTTGTTTTAGAGCAGGCACACTTTTTAATCATGTTGCAATCTTTAATAGCACTTGTTATTTTGTTCATTTTCCTTTATTTTCCTTACCATGGACATTTAGTTTTCAACACAAGACAAGACTGTGTTTCTTAGCTTAATTTTCTTTATACTGAACAGATATCCTGTCAAATCACTTTGTTTTAGTGTCTTTGTAAAATAACATAATAATGAAAAGATTAATGATATTTTTAAAAAAAAAAATATTTGGTCCTATAGTGCCTGCGAAGGCTGGCATGCATTACCCTGCTTCTATTCATGAATATTTCACTCTAAAGGAAGATAAAAACTTAAAATTCTGCATATCATGCGCACGTTGACAATACTCAAGTACAATGGCGTTTTTTTATGACAGAATAATTTTTGAAACCTTAGAAGCCTCAATCTGTGTTTTCATAAAATTATTCTGTCATTTTTTGTTTCTACAATTTCTCTGCAGCTATGCAAATCCGAATTTCTTTTTCTTAAGGAAAGGTTTCCACAATGGATGTAGCTAGTATATCAACAGTCATTTTATAATTCTGAACGGTTTTGCGACAGTCGAAGAAATAACCTTCAAATCGCTCTCCTGTAAAACGGAGAGAAGTTGACAGAATAAAACAATTCTCACACGACGAGATTTAGAATGTATCCTGTTACATCTGTTATCTCATTTATGACTGTATTAGATTCTACAGACTTTACTGTATGTATTCGGTATGGTTTTCTGTATGCCTTTCAATTTACTGTGCTTGCTCACTATAAAAGATAATTTTTTGTTGAAAAAATATATATATTTTCGTATTTGTGGGAGTTGCATAGCTACCCCGAAGTATATTCCTATAGACACTTTTAGTAGAATTCCTTGTGAGATTATTCGTTTCCTATTTTATCGTTTTACACTCTAGTGTCAGATTCACTTGTTTCACTGATTGGTCTTACAAATTATTTTCTTTTCCAATTATTTCGTTGGTTTTGAATGTTTTAACTTTGCGGTCACCTTTCTCCTTCTATTCCAGCTCTCTATTGCTTGATCTTTAATGTGACGTCACCATTTTTCCTTCTGGTATTGAGTTTCCACATTACTCCATAAGATGTTTTGGTTGTGTCCAACCTCTTTGAATTTTGTAATATCATTTTTTAATTAATAAACTTAGTGAATTACATCTTCTACTTTTCTTCACTTAAGTTGATTTAGTTTCTTAAAACGGCCGATTTCATGTTTATTAGTGCCAGTTCCCCCGCTTTTTTTTGCCTATGTATTTTGACATGTTGTTAGCTATATTAGGTTCTTTCAAGCTACTGTTACCTGACTAGAAAAAGTGCTTAAGAACACTGCTCAAACTCATATACAAGCGGCACCTTGCCCACAACTACAAGTCAGAGATCAGGATAGGGATGTGATGTAGCAGACTTTTAATGAGACTCCATAAACCTGACTTGAATTTGGTTCAGTTTAACAAAGTATCAGTCAGTTTCGAAGAGAAAGCCACAGTTATTTTCCAGAGTATGGAATTATGTATCAAAAAAGGTCGTCACCAACCACTACAGACAATTACGATAGTATTAAAGCTGGAAGAAGTGTTGCAATTCAGGTTGGAAGATTGCGAAACTGCTTTCTTCGTTGGACTTTCTAAAACCATCCAAGAAGACTTCAAATAAAAGGGATGACATAACTTTAATGTTTGTTGCTGTTTGTAGTTAGTTAACTGTATCGTTATACTTCTGAAATGTAGAGACTTTATGTTTTGTCTGCATAAAAATAAAAAATGAACTGAAATGAACAGTTCTGTAATTAATTACTTTAAAGATTGTCAGCGGTTAGGTAAGTTTGTTTTAAATTCAAAAGTCAGTTTTATATAAATCAATACCAAAGTGGCATCGCAAAATCATTCTTTTAGTTTTTATTATTACCGTATCGTGTTATGTCTCGTAGTGAAATATTTACTCTTGGCTCTACGACAATTCGAAAAGTGACTAGGACCGAGTTACTGAAGGTTTTGTTTTTACTCTTAAATACCTAATACATCAAACACAATCTTGTATCCATTTTTTTTTATTATTATTTCCTTACACTGTACCGACGTTCTTGTTGTTGCGTATATTTGACATGAATATTTAAGAAATACATTGATGATGGGGGAGGGAGATCTTTGGCTTTACCAGTGTTGCTAACTTCCAACGATTTCCTCAAAAGTTCCATTTTAGAAAATTTTGTTTCTTCTTCTTCTTCTTCTTCTACAGATTAGGTACGGTGCGAACAGAAGTTTGTTTCATGTGTGTTCCAACGTGGTATCATTTATGGCTCTATGATGATAGAGTGTAAAATAGCAACTCCAGCTGTATCTGAAACTTAATAATAAATAAATAAAGCCAGTGACCAAGCTTATGAATGTAAGGACCTATGATTTTCACGCAATTACTGGACGACGTCTAAACGTTAAACCTTTTTACTCTACTGTGGAAACTAAGCGTAGGGGTTTTGGGAAGTTTAGACATGATAATTATCATGATACATTGTGTCAAATGTTAGCTTTACAGTATTTAATCGTGGTTTAAAACCTATCTTTCCTCAGCTATAGGTCACCTACATTTACTGGGGGGACAATTTTGGTTATGACTTACTAAGGCAACACTTCTTAGGTAATAATTTCTTCACATATTACGTCACTTGCAACGACGTCGCTATACATTTAAGTGTGTCTACCTGCTCCACAATTTTTTACCCTGCTTCTTTCCAAAGAATCTTCCCTTCAATTTTTAAATTTCCTGTATATGACAATACGAGCAAAGAATGAGAATTAGTAATCCAGTTTATAATATTCCGGAAGTATTATGTTAGTAAATTAAATGTACGAAAAGTGCTTTATATCATGCAGTTAGGACATTCCTTGTAACTAGTTTTCAACATTTTTTCAACATAAATTGTCTTTAAGCTGAATGCAATTAACCTCTTGAACAGTTTCTTTTATTTGTTGCTTTTCTCTAACAGTAATATTAATAACATGATAATATTTCATGATATTTTATTACTTGAGAATTCAGGAAATTGAAATTGAATTTTGTTTCCTGCCTTTAGGGAAATTTGGCTCGGGCAGAATGAATGATGGTGGAAGAATTGGCGAAATTAAGAAAGTGATATGAAATGGGGTAACACCAAGAAAACCCACGCACGCGGTGTTTGTCCACCACAAAGCCCACATGACACGAACCGGGATGGAAATGAGGACTCCAAGCTTCAGAGGTGAGCGCTCTACCACTGCGCCACCGCGACCCCACGTACATGAAGAACAAGTTATGAGAATTATCTGAATGTCGTGACAAGAAAGAAAATAGTACTGCTCAAGTGAGGAGTTTGTACGTTGCACATTCGAAAACGAAATGGAAACATCAGGGTTAGATACATTTTACTTATTACCATCTCGCTTATTGCCTGAAAAAAAATCTAAATATATTTGGAGAGAAGAGGGGGCAATAGCTTTTATAAAGATATAAGTCTGAAAGAAAGGAAAGATGAGAAGAAGCCAATGGGGTGCTCCAATGACGCCTACTTAGGCTACTACTAAAGCTGAACAAACAAATGAGCATCAGGTATGCAAAGTATCCAGTTTTATTGCTTAAGACAATACGTTTGAGTATATCAATAGACATGTCCTTTTTCTATGCTTTGTCAACACTTTTACTATAATTTGTGTGTGTGACGTCTTTCTTGAATTTATGTATTATTCGACAACTAATCGCACTATATTCGCATTATGAGAACACTGTCAGAAAATTATATGGAAAAAACTGAATTAGCACACGCTATTTAGGTTCAGCCACCTATAATCAATCTGTCAAGAGCCGATTTTTAAAAGAGTACAAATATAGCTTTGTGTGTAGTTGTAAGAGTAACGAGTTATTGTTGGAATAAAATTACTCCACAAATTCGTGAATGCAACAGATGTGAACTTTCTAGACCATTATTCAATATGCAGATTTGATAAGATCACATCCATTTTTATACATATACGATTTTTCCTTTTCGGATATAGATATCTGGTTTTCTTTTTTCTTTTCTTTTTTTTTCATCAATGGCAAAAAAGAGGCGAAAGGGCGAAGAATCTTCTTTTTTTTCCTCTCGTTAGTGTAAAAAGAAAAGGGAACATGAAAACGAAACGTTAGTTCTTGCACCCGCCAGCATTCTCTCAGACAAAATTTCATTTCCCTGTTCCTTCGTGATAGATGATCTTATCCTGGAGGGGGTTGCCAGAGAGAGAGAGAGAGAGAGAGAAGAAAGCATGTTTCATTCAACCCTTAGACAGACAAAAGAAGGAAAGAGAATATGTTAACGCTGCATACAGATGAGGGAATAAGAATAATGGACGAAGTGAGAGAAGGAATCGAAAAGAAGTTCGAAAGATATCGACAGACGTTAGTCTTCTTTCTTTGAAACAAAATATCGATATAAATTCTGAAATCTTTCTATCAGTATTTCTAGGAAGTTATTATTGCAATTTTTTTTTATCATAATGTCTGTCATTCTTAACTTCTTTGAACTTCTTTTTGGTTTACATACAAGATAAAACGCGATGGTGGAGAAAAGGAAAGGAAGAGATAGACTGAGGGAGTGAACAAGTAAGTGAATGAATGAGTGAGCGAGTAATTGAATGAATAAGTGAGCTAGCGAGTGAATGAATAGGTAAAAGAGTAAGTGAATGAATGAGGGAGTGAGTTACTGAGCCAGTGAGAGAATGAGTTATTGAGTGACCGAATGAATGAATGAATGAATGAATGAATGAATGAATGAATGAATGAATGAATGAATGAATGAATGAATGAGTAAGTTATTGAGTTAGAGAGTAAATTTGTGAGTGAATGAGTTCATGATTGAGTGAGAGGAAAATGACGAAGAACAACAATACCCTAGCAACAAAAGAAAGAAAGTGAAGCATTAGATGTCGCCACTATATTCGATTACAGATTACGAATGGAGCACGACATTAAATGTTTCTGTTGTAAATTAAATGTTTCGAATAATACGTAATCTAGGCTCAGGAATATAATTATGTAACTAATTGATTCACAGGAATAAATTTTTGGTAAGATAATTGTGCTGTTAATTAAGTCAATATAACTAAACAAAATTAATTCAATGGACGTTATTTTAATTCCTAACACAATTATTATTATGCTGCCTACGAATCGTCAAAATGTCCTAGCATTATATTATTAAATTTTGCTCTTTCCAAATGAACTAACTACACACACAGTTTCGAAACTCATGTTAATGTTCGCGGGCAAACACTAATGTTTTTAACACGTTGAAGTGATTAATAACCAGTGATTCCACCAGACATTTTAGTTTGAGCGGGTGTAAAGTCAAAATTCGGAGGATGTAAGTGGAGTTTCTATCGATGTTTCTGATTAATAATTTTTAAAGTTAAGGTGCTCTGGAGAATTTCGGATGTGGACCCTCATAGAGAATCACTGTTAATAACCATTGCTGATATGTTAGTATTCACAATTACATGCTTTTGTAATGAGTGAAGTCAAATTCAGGGCAAGACAATATAATATTCGTACTTATATAGGGGAAACCGGGGTAAAGTGGTCACCTTAAGGATTTTTTGTCTATATCTCGTACATTTTTTTTTGTTTGTTTTCTGGGTTAGGATTTTGTCGGCATATTGTGTGGATATTATCTTTTCTTTTATGTGAAATTGGAGGCCAAACAACATTTAATGTTTTCCAAATTATAGTTTTTGTAACTACGTACAAAAAAACACTTTACCCCGGGTACATAGGTAAAGCGGCCCCATAACAAAAAGCCATTATATCTCTGAAGTTATATCAATTATACTGTAAAATTACTTAATACAATGAGCATACTATTAATGCAGTAGCCAAATACAGTGCAACAATGCTAATTACATCCCCCGAAGAGATTATACAAAAATGGAAAAGAAATAAACAAGTGTTCATAAAGTTTTATCAATGCAGCTGTAGCTTTGAACCTTTCGAAAGCATCTATTGAACAGACAAACAAAAATAACCACCCAAAAGTCACATATGAACGCCTCACAATCAACGTCCTCAAGTCCTACATATGCGTCATGAGCCCATTTCAGAGGGGGTACCCAGTTCGGTTTTCCTGCAGCATCCTGCAGCACAGCATGTAGTTATTTGTCACTCGCATGATTGATACACATGATACGCAATCGCGACAACGAACTTCTCGAAGCAGAGACCCACCGCGGCAATTGGAAGCATAGAAAGAAGGGTGAAGGGACCAGGAATATGGTTGAACTTCCTGCCTGCTCATTTTAACAAACTTCAGATCAGAGAACCGCCAAGGCCTGTAATAAAAGATGGTTCAAATGAACAATATGCTAGTTGTTTCCCTCGCTGTCCGCGAATAACCCAAGAGGTTGAAATGCAACATTTCCCTCTCGGTGTTGTCCGGTTGATTGGTATTTTACTGTTACCATTTGCGTGGAAGTGTTCAGTATCCCTTGTGAAATGCTGAGTGATAGTTGGGAACAATCAGTTGTGCGTTAACTTCAGTTTTCGTACATTATGTGAGAGTTTTTAAAACGAAAAAGTGGCTTAAAACGGGGATTATGAAAAGAAGAGTGAATGAAACGTGTAGTGTTAACGTGCATTCCGACTCCAAGGCACGTGTTGTAGCGGCAAGTGAATTTGGCGGTATTGAAGAAGAAGCAAAACAGTTCAAAGATAAAATGTAGTAGAGAATATGACAGCTCAGATCTGGAATTCGATTTTACCTGGTGTGGTGATGAAAGTGAGCAGAACCCTTAAAGTGTTGTTTGTTACGAAGTGTTGTCGAATGAATGCATGAAACCTGCTAAACGCCGACGGCATTTGGAAACTAAGCATATTTCTGATGTGAAAAATAAGCCATTGGAATATTTTCAGCGACGTTTAGGGACGTTAAATCATGAGGAAAACTTAGTTTCCAGCGTGGGTTTGGATAATAACAAGGCACTGGAAACATCCTATCTCTTAAGTTTGCATATAGCAAAAACGGGAAAACCTAATTTTATCCGGGAAAATTTATTACTTCCGGCTATAACAGATGTGGTAAATACTATGTTCGGTAACAAATTCCTAAAAGAAATTGACTTGATTCTGCTTTCAAATGACACTGCCGGTCGCAGAATTAATGATATGGCAGGTGACGTAGAATCTCAGTTAATCGAGAAAGTAAGAAAAGTCCATATTATGAGTTACAGATAGACGGGACTACTGATGTTGCACAAGATAAGCTGTTAATGTGTTAAATAAGATATGCGCACGATAACATTATTCATGATGATATTCCATTTTGTAAGACTTTGTCAACGCGAACAAGGGGGGAACATTTGACACTCTCAATAATTACATGAGGGACAAGGGTATAGATTGGGGAAAATGTGTAGGCTTCTGTTCAGATGGAGCTCGTGCCCTTACCGGCAGACATAGTGTCGTAGGTCAAGGAAGTGGCTACTAATGTGACTTAGGTACATTGTTTCATACACAGAGAAGCATGTCACCTAAATTTAAAACTGTTCTAGAAAGTACTGTAAAGCTAGTAAATTTTATTAAAGCCCGGCCGTTAATCAACAGGTCATTTCAGTGCTCTGCGAAGAAATGGGCAGTGAATTTATGAACCTTTTGCTTCATTCTGAAATTCGCTGACTTTACAGGGAAAAAAGTGCTAAAAAGATTATTCCAATTAAGACATGAAGTTTTATTGTTTGTACGTGAACGCAATTCTGATTTTGCATCACTTCTTGTGGACGAAGTTTGGTTAACAATATTATCCTACCTTTCGGACATTTTTACAAAATTAAATGAGCTAAATCTCTCCCTACAGGGAGGATCTCTAACTGGTCTTGAGGTCTACGACAGAATGAAAGCGTCCGAGAAAAAGAAAACTGCTGTTATGGATTAGTTATGTAAAGGACAGAGTATTTGCACCCATTCCAACACTGGAATCCATTTTGGTGGAAAATGACATTATTGTTGATTCTAAATTTTTGAAAGATATTTGTGAACACCTTGAAACCCTGAAACAGAAATTTGAAACCTATTTTCCAAATAATTTTTATGACAAGTTTCTCTCTGTTTTCAATCCATTTCATCCTGTCAGTTACGAGAACAATCTTTCGTTGTCAAAAAAAGAACAATTAATTGAGCTTTCTAATGATAGTGGACCCAAAATGAAAATCAGAGATCTAGGTTTGGCTCGATTTTGGATATCCCCTTCAGTGCGAAATGAGTACCCCGAACTGTCCGAACTTGCAGACTACCTTAAAATAATGTACACTGAAAAACAAAATATGTAAAATTTACTACCCCAGCCCCATACTTCTAGTAAGTCCCATGGTCACATACAGGGTATCACTAGTTAGTTGATTCATTTCTCTTTATTGATACCAGTTTTTATGCTTGTATCTCCTTTGGGAAGGAGGTAGCCCCCAAATCCGGAGGAAGAGAAGGGACTAAAACAACCAACTTTGCCCCCGTATCTCCTCCGCGGGACCCCCAACATCAATAAAATGCACATGGTCTGAAAGCGTCATCCTTCCTAAACATCTTGACACTTAAATCACCTCTCTAGGTTAATTAGAAGCTGAACTATTGAGATTTAAACCCGTGACACACACCCCTGTGTCAATAGTCGTGAAAAGAAGGAACTTCCAGCTTGTTTCATCTAAATATTTTTCATTACTGAAACTACTACTCTTGTTTTCTTTCTTTTATAAAGGTCTTCTCTTGTAATTATATTGGAAAGTTATTGTAGAGAGAATTATGAAATCATAATTGCATCGTAATTGCTTAAGTATTTGCTATTTGATAGGATGAGTATTTGATTATATCAGTTTATATGCATGTTTTCTATACAAAGAAGGCTTCTCTATATCCCTTTTCTTTAAAATAACTAGCTTGCAAAATTCATGGCGTTTATGAATTATTGGCTCATGTCAGTGTTGATTTTTTTTTGTCGCATATTGACATGCATTTGTTATGGGTCAATCGTTCGCCCACAAGTTATATCTACTCACATCATCCACAGCAGAGGTGATAGGCATTGTTGTCAGCTTTGGGAAAAGTTTGCCGTTCACAGCTACAAAGTTTAAGATCTGATGCAAACTTTTCCACCAAATTTTACGATTCAAATATTTTTTGTATTAATTAAAGTTACAGCATTAAACAGACTCTCCGGTAAGAGTCTCTGATGTCTTAAATTCTGGAATGTGTGTCTCCGAAGCCAGAATTATAAAAACAGGAACATACTTTCTCGCACGTCATTCATATTTACCAACTATATTTTCGCCATTCGAAACAATTATACCTAAGAACGAGGCCCCCCCCCCCCCCTGTACAGATTCTCGCGGTTTTTCTCATATTTTCAAAAATGTTATATTTGTAAAGTGCCCAGCGTCCAAAATACTTTCTTTGTAATATCCTTTTGCAACGTTCATTCACTTAAGTCTTTCTTTGCTCAGCAAAAGCAACGGAAGTAAGCATTTATGATTCACCCCTAAAGTTTGTCAAAAGGAATAAAACAAAATTAACTTGCATGTAATAACTGGTACAGAAAAGCAAAATTTATTCTGTCAAACAAACTATCAAAATATGAATATTTACACAAATTATACATTCAATTCTTCTCAACAAATTTGTCCGTATTTCCTTCGTATTTGCCCGAAAAAACCACTCCCTACAATAACATTTTCCTTTGCCAAAATGTTATATTTTTTTTTTAAAGTAACAAACAAATGATACTATTATTATTATAGTTCAAGGGGAAGAGATAAGACATTGAAGATAGATTGACAAAATAATCGTTAAGTTCATTGTCGAAACGTTTGCTGTAGAAAAATAATATAAGTGATCAACAGGAGGATAAAAATGTCAACAATGAGATTTTTAGTAATCTGAATCGGATGCGTTGGAAGAACGCTGGGATGAAGAGGAGCTACAGCTGTAATCACTTCCCGATGCGCAGCTTCAACAATCACTGTCAGAGGCGCAGTTGTCGCTGTCGCTTGTTGTTGTAGTCTCTGTATCCGTGGTGCGACATCTCTTTTTGGACACGGTCTCATTTTTCGACATATTCGCTTCGGACAACACGGCTCAATGTCATCACTTACAGATCCACCATCGTCAGCGTCAGCGTCAGCGTCGCTGGCATCATTGTCACTGCTGTCCTCGTTTTTATACAGTTTCTTTTATCCTCGACTCCTTTTCGTTCTCCTTTGTCTTTTACAGTTCGAGGGGTACCTGCTGATGCTGTCTTTCCTCGCTTCAAACAAAACTTTCGACGTTTTCCGGGTACAATCTTTCCCGCATTGACCAAAGCACTAATTATAACATCTAGGATTATGATGACCACTCTCATTTGGTAGTCTTATCGTAGACAATTAGCAGTCGTGGTTTCTTAGCATCCTTTATTACCATGTTTTCTAAGAATTGTCAAGATATATTTTTCAATACTGTTTTTCATATCATCACCGCCATCATGCAAGGTCTCTTGATTCACAATGGAAAGGTTCTGTCTCTTGCCAGTTTGACGTATTGTCTTTTTCTTCTTGCAATCCACACAAGGTGCAACCACAAACTTTGGTCTCAACTTATCCGGTCGATAATAGTCGCCTCGCTTCTTCAGAATGTTCTGCTTCTGAAGCTTGTCCAGTGCTTGAGCAATTTCGTGTGTGTGGTGAATTTTGACTCAGCTGGCTGATGTGTCTTCAGATATTCAGTGATCTCATCTTTGGTGGCTCCTCTATGCGTCAGGTTGTGAAGTTCTGTCACAATTAATCGCTTGATGACATTCTCATTAACATTAGGTGTGTCCATTTTGATTGTCCTTCCATGTTCAATTTCAACAGAAAATGTTGAGTGAGTGTAATTTCATCCGACATTTTGTCTATACTAGGATTTTTTCTAAGCAACCAACTGGTTGTTCAACGCATCATATTATTGTTCAGTAATCGAAATGCAAATACTTTAATAAAGAAGTTTAATTGTTGCAATCATTGTTGGATCTCATAGAATTATACAACAGCAGCACTTATGTCAGTTAACAGTTTTAGTCCCCTGAATAGCGTAGAATGGGCTTTGTTAAGATTTCAGGAACATAAAGCATTGCCTGTCCGTGTCAAGAAATGTATCTCATAAAACATAAGGTGTAGTGACGTGGTAGATGTATCGTTAGAAAGGTCTTGAATAGACTATCTCAGAGCTACCTGAACCGTCTTAACAGATGTAGTGCGTCCCGAGATAGCAAGGGTGTCCACGTTTTGATTTTCAATGTAATGTATTAACACAGTCTGTAAGGAAAACCGATGGGAAAGGCCTGCTGATTTCGCCATGTGTAGTTCAAACTAGCTGCATTACTACGCTGTGAAGGCCTCCTCGGAGCATCAGAGGTTGTTTGTAGAATTGCAACACTTCCTTGTTTATAAGAAAGTACGATTTCTAAATGTGTACGTTCCTTTTGGAACGGTTTCTAAACATATTTCTCTCCGAGCCCACAAATCTAACAAACAGCATTTCGTTCGTGACACACACACACACACACGCTTGCTATTAAAAGTGTATAATACGTCATGCTGTTCGTATAGCAAGGACAGTTTCAGAAAGAAGCAAACGAATTTATGTTTAGAGAATAATAAAATGCTGATATTTTATTTCTCAGACCCATTCAGTATGTTATCATTGATACAAGACGAAACTTGTAGTCTAGTCTGGAAAATAAATTATTCTGCAACGAAATAATGCAGATGTACAGGGTGTCTTCTGAGGAAGTGCAACTATTTTGGGAGGTGATAGCGGTTGTCATTCTAAGCAAAAAAGTATATGCGAACATATGGTCTATTCCCCGTGATTTCCGAAAACTAGAGGGGTAACTTTTGTGCTCATGAAACCTGCTGCGTTCCGGTTAAGTGCGTATAGCACACCCCCTGTGAGCGGTGTAAAGAGGCGAATCATACCCCATTCGAAAGGGAATGAAGTAAGCTCTCTGACGGTGCACAACTTATTGCAAGTAAGACCAAAGAAGGAAAGTAACAGAGAGAAAAAGTAAAAATTTCCCTCGAAAATTCCCCTTTTGGGACAATTATTACCTATTATGGGGTGGAAACACTGTCATTAGGGCACCCAAAATAACTGAGTGGATATCACACTCTATACCGAGGATGGTGGTAAAGATTCACGTTGTTGGCATCTGCAGAAGTGAGAAAAGCGTCATAATGTAATTCTACTGTAATTGCAAGAAAAACTATAACTAACTAGCTAACTCTATGGCTTATGGAACTCGCAAGTTCATCGCCGCAGTAACAAACGTTAGTCATTGGATTCTATCCTGGGCAAGCCATTTTTCATCACGAACACCTACTTCTCGAAGATCTCTTCTAATATTGTCCTCCGAACGACGTCTCGGTCTTCCCAATGGTCTCCTTCCATCCGGTCTTCCAACCAGGATAGAATATAATCTTCGTTTTACCCCATCCAAGCTACATGGCCTGCTCACCTTAGTCGTCGCGATTTCATTATTTTTACATCTGGTGAATCGTACAGTCCGTGGAGTTCTTCATTATGTAGTCTCCTCCACTCTCCTGCCATCTCGTCGCGTTTCGCTCCGTATATCTTTCTCAAAACCTTATTTTCAAATACACGTAATTTATGTTCATCTGCTAGGGTCGTACTCCAACTTTTATAACTGTACTCTACTATACAGAAATACTGAAACTCAACTGTAATTGGAAGAATAATTAATGTACAAGAACAGTCTCATGCACATATCATTACAGATATGACATTAGGTGCCCTAGTGACAGTGTTTCTACCCCATAACGGGCGATAATTGTCAAAAAAGGGAATTTTGGAGAGAAATATTAAATTGTTTCCCCTTGTTACTTCCATCCTTTGACCTTACTTGCAATAATTTGTACACCGTCGGAAAGCTTACTTCATTCTCTTTCGAATGGGTTATGATTTACGTCTTTACATCACCTACAGGGTGTGCTATACCCACTTAACCTGAGAGCAGCAGGTTTCATGGGTAGAAAAGTTACCCTATCTCGGAAATCAGGAGAAATAGGCCATATGTTCACATATAATTTTTTGCTTAGAATGACATCCCCTATCACCTCGCAAAATATTTGCACTTTCTCACCGGACATGCTTTATCCTTGTACATGTATATTATTTCGTTACAGTCGTATTTAAATGCACATCCCTTAACATCTTTCGCGTACAGATTCGTTCACGTATCGAAGTTTGAGAATAACTGACTCTTGTTTCTCAGATAAGTTTTGTTTCCTGATGCTGTAAATTATATTCTGTATGTGTCTTATTATTTGATTCATTCTTTGAACATTTCTGGAGGATGAAAGGTCTCTGGTTTCCATCAGTAATAATGGAAATATCCATGGAGATATTTTCCTGGTTTCCTGGATTTGTTTCCAGAGACGTTGTTAAAATTATTAAGAATGACAGAAGAGAAATAGTTGTCGCACTAATAAATCTCAATTCCGTTGTTACTGCATTCGCTTTAGAAATACTTGAAAATTAATATTGGAAACCCCAGTTTATGGTGATTGTAAACTTTACATTT
>JAGDQP010016158.1:19455-41119 GCA_022664845.1 Lepisma saccharinum | reverse complement strand
TTTTAGTACGAATTGTTTAAGAAAAGTTTCTCTTTAAAAATTTGTTTATTTCTTTCGGTGTTGGGATACTTTTTCTTAAGCTAATGTTTTCTACCCCAAATCCTAAAGTGTTCTGCAACCAATCAAACGCATTTTCATTACAGGCTAGTATTTATTTTAGGATATAGAAGTCCATATTAAAAATATTAAAAAAAATATATATTCTTTTAAAATATATGAAAGTAACAATAGAATATTGTATTGTCACTCGATTTACGTCGCTGTGCAAAATTTAATCATTGTATGACGTCAGAAAATGAGTTAAATTATTGTTGCAAGATTTGAGGACACCGCGAACCATTGTGAACTAAAAAAAAAAATGTAATAAATTGAACTGAATTCTAGAGCAGACTGATTTTTTAATGGAGATTGACCAATACTGTGTAACAAATAATTTTCTGAAACTCATCAAAATTTGAAGACATTTAAAAAAAAATGTCCTCCTAAAATGATGTACTCTATTTCATACATAAAGTAAGTTTCATCAAAGCAATTTTTATGTACTTTTCTTCGCCTTTGCATTGTTCATTGTTTAGGTCAAGCTCCACTTATGAATAGCACAGATTCTATCACTAGTTTCTCAGACAACAATAAAAAAAAAAGACAGTTTAGTTCCATCACCTCGGACCTTCAAAAGAGGCACTGGCCGCTACATTGCCCAATTTGTTTCCATGGAAGAATGATCGTTGACTGACGACATCCTTCAGTGAGAAATCTTTCTTTCACTCTCCCTACCATGGCAAGGTTAAAAAGTTTATAATGCTGTTTTATCCTCCAAGTATTGAGCCCTCTATGATAGTACCAAGTTAGAAGCAAGTGGGTCCAACTGTTCTCACAATAGAAGCGTCCACTCTATCAGAATACTAAGTTTGAAAGGAAAAGGTCCAATCCAACCTAGAAGATGTTTCAGTTCGAAAACTAGAAATTGAACGTATAAAAAATGAAGCTGCCTTATTGTTATTATTATGTCCTTGCACAGGCGTGAGAAACTAATAGGACTAATGTTTCCAGCTATTTCTGGGTGGTAGTTATTGCCCTTTTGTTCCAAAATAAACCCCTCCTTCCCCCCTCGATACTACCTTTCACAATCTCTACGCTCAAAGGTAGTAATGAGGCAGAGAGTGTTTTGTATGGGCAAATGCACACGCATTCAGGTACAGAGATATTTATTTATATTCGATGCCGCCGACAATACCGTGTATTGTATACATTGTGTTGACAAGCTATTAGTGGCAACCGTTTTACAATGTGGTTGATACCGTCACGCCAAGCAGCTCTTGTAGTTTTCAGTCGGGTTGGCGCCACGGTTGATGTTAATCCACAGACTTTGCAACTCAACATGATCTGGGAACACACGCGCGGGTTCAGAAGCTTCAACGACTTGTTCAATTACTTCTTTCTTCCTCTCCTTCATTCACTTTTCAACTCGCTCTGTCCTTCTTGTTCTCTTCCTTGTAATTTATTTCTTCACAAGACAATTTCGCTTTTCACTAGGTCAGGGAAGAAAGAAGAAAAAAAAGAGTACCAATTGTCATTGTTGGTCTGGTGTCTTTGGTTTGAAGATGATGATGGGTGTTCTGCCCGAAGGTAGGTCCTGACCCGAAGGTTCCTGGGCAGGGTGAACTGATGATGATTTGCCATTGCCTTGCATCGGACGAAGATGACGTCCCAAGGTCAGGACCTACAGTTTAACGTGGGCTCTGTGTCTCTCACCAGGAAGAGAACCCGGAGCCATTTGATTACAAAACAGAAAGCGTTACTACTTACTTAGTTTGAAGGGACCACGGCGGCTCAATGGTAATGCGTTCACCTCTGGTATTTGGGGGTCTCGGTTCGATCTCAGCTTATTCCATGTGGGCTTTCCCATACAGCACAGGTACATTATAGGAATATGCTACGAATACCCCAACGATATTATCAGATATTCTTAGTATATGCGTAGAATATTCTACGAATATCTGAATGTCCTGGATGAGCACATATCCCAAGGATATTCCTGGGGATATCCCAAATATGATATATTCTACGAATATGTGGAGGACAATTTTTCTTTGGAGATATTCTCAGAATATTCCACGAATCTTCCTGAAACTTCAATCTAGAATATACGTTTAATATTCTAAAAAGTATAATCCTAGGAATATCCTTAATTGATCCCAAATATTCTGGGACATTGTACGCATATTGTGGATCTAAAAGGGATATCCCTGGGATATCCTGTGCTATGTGGATTGTGACAAGCGCCAAGTGTATGGGTTGTCCCGTTTCCTCCCATTTTCTTTATTCCACCAATTCTCGCATCATCATACATACGGCCTAAGCCATAGTTGCCTAAAGGCCTTGAATAAATTTCAATTTATATGTGTGAATATCTCAATATCTTATTTAAATAACATATTTTCCTGTAATAAAAGACAACTGTGGTAACAACATTTAACTAACTAACTAACTCTATGGCTTATGGAACTCGCAAGTTCATCGCCGCAGTAACAAACGTTCGCCATTGGATTCTATCCTGGGCAATATCAATCCACTTTTCATCACGAACACCTACTTCTCGAAGATCTCTTCTAATATTGTCCTCCCGACGAAGTCTCGGTCTTCCCAATGGTCTCTTTCCATCCGGCCTTCCAACTATAATAGAATATAATCTTCGTTTCTCCCCCATCCAAACTACATGGCCTGCCCACCTTAGTCGTCGCGATTTCATTATTTTTACAACATCTGGTGAATCGTATAGCCCATGGATTTCTTCATTATTCAGTCTCCTCCACTCTCCAGTCATCTAGTCGCGTTTCGGCCCGTATATCTTTCTCAACACCTTATTTTCAAATACACGTAATTTATGTTCATCTGCTAGGGTCGTACTCCAACTTTCGCAACCGTAAGGTATTACCGGCAGAAAAATCGTTCTGTATATTTTTAATTTCAATTTCCTTGATATTAATCACGATGTTAGAAGTTTTTGGACTGAATAGAAACATGCGTTCACCGATACTAAGCGACCTTTTATTTCTTCCGTGACCTCATTTTTGCTTGTTACGTATGCTCCCAAGTATTTAAATTTGTTTACTTTCTCTATGACCTCACCCCTAATTCTTATCTTTTTAATTCCTTCATTCCCTGTGCTTCGGCTTGTTATCATGTATTTTGTTTTATCTATGTTTACCTGTAGACCTATCTCATCGCACGCTTCTACTAAGACATCGGTGTTGCTTTGTAGTGCATCTACATCGTCCCCTATTAAATCTACATCATCCGCGTATACAAACAGTTGATTCAAACCATTCAATGATAGTCCCTTTTTGTCCCCTTTAATTTTTAAAATCGCATATTCTAACGCAAAGTTAAACAGTAGTGGGGAGAAGGCATCGCCTTCTTTCAATCCGTTGCGAATCTTGAAACTATCTGACATATTATTGCCTATCCGTACTCTGCTTATGAGGTAGTTGAGACATATCTTCACTAGTTGAACCATTTTTTGGGGGATTCCAAATCGTATCAGGGTACTGTATAACTTTTCCCTTTTGATAGAATCATATGCTTTCTTAAAATCAATGAATAGCTGGTGAACCGTCGCACTGTATTCCCATTTCTTCTCCAAGATTTGTCTCAAGGCAAAAATCTGGTCCAACGTGGATCTATTTCTTCTAAATCCACATTGGTGATCTCCAATTATTTCATCTACGTATACACTTAGGCGTGTTAATAGAATATTACTTAATACCTTGTAACAGGTTGGAAGTAACGAGATTCCGCAGTAATTATTACAGTCTGATTTATCGCTTTTTTTGTAAATCGGAAATATTATTGAGGTTTTCCAATCCTTTGGGAGCTCCTCCTTTCTCCATATAGCGTTTATCAATTGATGTAGTTCCTTGATTAGTGCCGTTCCTCCTGCTTTAATTAATTCCGCTGGAATATTGTCTATTCCTGGTGATTTGAGAATTTTCAATTTCTTTACCGACATTTCGATCTCGATCTCGCTAGGTTCGGGAATCCACGGTTTTGCGGTATGGATTTCAAATTCCTCTGTTTGTTCCCCGTTGTGTACATTAAGAAGTTTGTCGAAATAACTTTTCCACACATCGACAATTTTAGTCAGATCAGCCTGAAGATCTCCACGTTCATTTCCAATCATTCCTAGCCTCGGCTGGTAACCTTTTCTTAACGAGTTCACCCCTTTGTATAGATCTCGTATGTTATTTGTCTTCCCGTTTTCCTCCATCTCCTGAATCTTCTGCGTCAGATATTCTCGCTTTTTGTTTCTGAACCCGAGTTTGGCGTTTCGTTTCGCTTTACTGTAGTGGTTGGTATTTGCTTAGCTTTTATTACTTACCCATCGTTGCCCTGCTTGTTTTCGTTCCTCATGAAGTTTAAGGTATTCTTCATCAAGCTAAGGTTTGTTTTTCTGTTGTTTCTTCTCACCTACACGTTCCTTCACTGTGCTCTTAATTGTTTCACGAATTGCCTCCCACATCTTACTTACATCAATTTCATTATTAATATCATTATTATTACTCGAGTCGGCTAAGATTTCGAACCTATTTGAGATTTCGAGTTGGTAGTCTGCTTTTACGTTTCGATTATCTAATCGTTTAACTTCGAATTTAAGTTGTTTTGATCCTTTACTTTCTCTGTTCGCGATGCATAACTTTTCCCTTACTTTTGTGATCACTGACTAACGGTCGGTGTCACCTTTCGCTGCTCTGTAAGACCTAAAATCCATTGTGTTGGTGTGTCTTCGTCTGTCTACTAATACGTGATCGATCTGGTTGAGAGTTTTGCCGCCCGGAGATAACCATATATTAATTTGTCTCATTTATAGTTATGGGCTGAAGTTCAAAGTTCATGATGTTTGACTAACGGACTTTCCTCTGGGTGCAGTCTTCCGGGGTACGGATAGAGAACATAGCGGCCAGAGCCTTAAGCTATGTACACTGTTAAAAATTGTACCAAAGTGGCTTGATATGTCAAGTAATGTTTCATATAAATGTTAATATTTGCATTAGTCCTGAAGAGAACACCGAGAGATTCTTTTTTGGTTCTGGAAGTTCTGAGTTTCCAGTACCAGTCTTGTGGTGTTTGCACATGCGCAGAAAGAGAAAAAAGGTTCTTATTTATTGTAACCAAACATCCAATTCTGATCAAGTGTTTGCTGTGGCCATTTTGATTACGTAATTTAGTAGAAATGGGAAATATTGTCAGTGAATGGGAATTCCAATCCCTAATTGACAAATAGAAAAAAAAATGATTAAAACACGGCATAAGTCGTGGAAGTGGGTTTGTTTATATTTTCGCGGTTCGGACAATGTATTGTATTTCTGACCTTTTATAATACTTTCATCTACTGGTTTCTTATCAGTTGCAGTTTAGTCCCGTCAGTAAAGACGCTGGACTTCTTAACTGAACAACCGGGTTCAAATCTTTCTTGAGGCTTATCTTATATTTTCTTTTCCTGAAAACTGTAAGGTAGATACTTCTTTTTAGTCAAGTTACTGAAAAAATCCAGGCAGCTATATTTGCCTAATATTTTCCAGACAACTGGCTGTGAATTTTTATTAGTGTACCATCTCGAAATGGGGACACCATAAAGTACAGGATATCAATTAGGAAGTACCACAGCTGCTGGGTAATTCGTAAACTTGTAGGCCTATTTGATTTACATGTTCCAACTCTTTCTCTCTCTTTCTTTCTTTCTTTTATCTTTCTCTTTCTCTCTCTCTCTCTCTTTCTTTCTCTCTCTCTCTCTCTCATTCTCTCTCTTCTTATCACAACTGTGAAACTCTCTGCGAAAACAATTATTTTGCAACGTCATTTCAAAGTTGGATAGGTGGCGATTGTTTCAAATACATTCATTGGATTTGAAATTTATTTGCGGTAATTATGTATCTCAGTCTCAGGCTGGGCCAGGGTAGGGATGGAAGGTAATCATCTGGGACCTAGTTTGTAGGTACCATCACAATATTTGCCTAGCGTGAGTGACGAATAAAAGAACTGGAAAAACCTCAGTCAAGATGAGCGCTCGTTGAGATCGTTGTTAGCAGGGATTTCACTAGGATTTTCAATTTGGGGGTTATAAGCTGAGTTTTGCACGGCTGTTATCGATTTTTGACCGTAAAAATGTAAAGTTTTAGATGCGCTCGAGAATTTAAGGGGACGACACCCCACACAGGGGTTTTCTGGTAAAATCACTGATCCCCAGGACTAGGGGTGTTGAATTCCGAAACATTCCGGAATGGAAATTGGAATCGGAAATCCAATATTTGCAATTCCGGAATTTTGGAATTCCAGAAAGTAATCTTAATTTTTAAGACTATTAACCTAATGGCTTTGGACAAATTTGCTTCAGTCCGGATGGATGATGATGATGATGGGATGATTAGCGGAATGGGGAAAGTAGGAGAAAACAGGAGAACCCCAAGAAAACCCATGCACACGGTGTTTGTCCACCACAAAGCCACAGAGCACGAGCAAGGATCGAACTGACGACACCAAGCGCCAGAGATGAGCACTTTACCTTTGAGCCACTGCATGCGGCACTCGGAATTCCGGAATTTTGGATAGTTGGAATTCTGGAATTGACTTTGGACTTCCGAACACCTTCTGATTGCTAAGCCAATTCGCTCTACTAACTGAGTTAATACATTTGTAGATTATTCTCAGAACTAAATATTGTAACAATAAAAGAAGGAATTATTAATGATCCTTGACTTGAGTACCGTACTACAAGAGAGCATAAAGGTAAGACACGCTTTCTCAAGAGCCTCTTAAACACTTTTTCTGGATAATTTGGTGATCTTCGTGTGAAATAGGGGAAAAGATTACGTCAGGACATAAATGAGATGAAAGGAAGTTATAAAAGCAGATGAAGCTGACATTTGATGACCGAAATTATTCGTGGACCAGGCATGTATCCAGAACTTGATTTTGGAAGGGGTCCAAGGGCTTCCGGGGGGGGGGGGGCAAGGTGTGTCTGGGCATGAAATGTATATTAAATATGTATAATTACGCCTGAAATTATACTTTTCCCCATAAAATTCTGAGTTTGGGGGGATGGGCCCACCTCTAAATACGTGCCTGTCGTGGACCATCCAACGTGATTGCCCTTATGAGTGATGATCCACAAATAACAAAACATCTTTGTATTAATTGTGCTTATCTGAACTTGATTGTTTATTTATGGCCTTTAGGGATCTCAAGCTAGGATAGGGTACGGAGTGGATGTTGGAAGATAGTCTGTCAGATCCTGATTAGTAAGTACCATCCCAGCATTAGTCTAGCGTGATTGAGGAAAAGGTCTGGAAAACCTCAGTGAGGACAAACGGCAGCTGGGATCGTTGCCAGGACCTTTCAAACGCTAAACCAACGCTCTACAAACTGAGCTACGGCAGCTCGATTGGTGCTTATCTGCACAACCTTTCATTTCTTGTACCTTCTTATACTAAACATATTGTCTTTTTATTTGTCAATTGTTTAGTTCGTACGATTTGAGACATATTCTGTGATTTGAGACTAAGCATCTCCTTGTTCATTTTTAGTCTTTTCTGAGGAAGGCGGGGGGAGGAGGGGTACCACAAAAACCAGAGCCAATTCAGCAAAATTTATCTCTTAATTAGCGATAGAAATCTACCCTAAAATCGTTCTAAGACAATTGCTATGCTCGTGCTAACCAGTTTAATGTAATTAATGAATGATACAAAGAAACTGTGGAATTAAACTATAATGGACCGTTTATTGGTTTATTTTGTTGATTATGTGATAATATCAGACTCGTTCAATTGTCAGTCAAGATCGTTGAATTTCGTTCACAATGAACGGAAAAGTACCAAGTCCTCGCCCGCGGTTTCTTTGTTCAAGACCTCCACCGGTGGCTCAAAGATGAAAGGAAATTTGTTTTAGGAAAAAAAAAAGAAAAAAGAAAGAAATGAAGTATACATGATGTTTAACATAACAACATTGGTTAAGAAATCGTGTCAGGAAGACCACCCTGGAACAAAAAGGTGTAAAAACACAGAGAAGTTGTGAAGCCGGGGCTCTGTGAAAAATGTTTATAGTTGTCAACATGTATGTACAATTGTACAGGTAGTGCGTTAGAGGGAGAGGTCAAAGGAAACCGCACAATCATCTCGGAAAACCAACCATTGCACCCACAAGTCGAGGTGACATTTTTTAGGGAGGGGGGGACATATTAATAAAGGATGCTCAAGGGCGGTAGGCGCCACCGTCTATTGTTCAAAATCTGGCTACTTTCGCGTTCACTAGCTAGTTTTATGGTTTGGCTTTTGTCATTCTTGAAACGCATTTGTTGTAAGTCTCTCGTGCAAATGTACCAAAAGTTGACGGCGGCATTTTTCTTTTTTCTTTCATTTGTGCTAATTTAAGAGAATATACCTACACATATCTGAATGAGGACGTCTTCTCTCCCTCCTTCATCCACCGATTGCTCCCTTTAGGATGCAGATTTTTTTTTCTATTAGTCCTTCCAATGTCTCTTTTCGGTCAATGTACCATCAACAAAAATAATGTATGAGTCACTAATGACACGCACTGGTGTTCAAGGTGCGTGGGAACCTGTCACAAAATTAGTTCAGATGAGATTTTGTTTTTTTTTTCTCTATCCTGAGAAATCCTTTGGAGATCTTGTCTCATAAATGAAACAATTGCATTCTTGGAAACTAGATTCGAAGCTATTCTCGTGGTAGGCTACTACTATTCATATATGTCATATCGTTGGTCACTGCCATTGTGTTTGTTTGCGTGGGGGAAGTTTTGTTTCGAACGCCTGTATGATAACACACTTCGTACATATCAAGTTCAGGGAGGTATCATTTTTTTATTTACTTCCATTTGAAAAGTTGCGCTTTTAAACTTCTTACAAAAATATTTTAATGCCTTTAGGCATCTCAGGCTCAGGCTAGAATAGGGGGGAGAAAGTATGTTGGAAGGTAGATGACCAGGACTTATTTTGTAGGTATCATCCCAGCATTTGCCTGGTATTACAGGAAAACTTTGGAAACCCCTCAGTCAGAATGGTCAGCCGCTGGGATCGATCCCAGGCCCTCAAGAATGCTAAGCCAACGCTCTACCAGTGAGCCACGGCCGCTCGGTACGTTATTGATGAAGTTGACGTGTAATTTATTGAAATGATCCCTGGCAAATGCGAATATTATTATAGACCTCAGAGCTACCCAGGGGATGGATTCAAAATCACGTGTTCTGAACAAAAACTCATTAGTTTTAGCGCAGCAAGAAATAGGGAATGGTGATAAGTCTATCTATTATGAGGTCTATGATATTATATAAATACAGGGTGATCCGACGGGAATTTCCCATCCAGTTTATTTCGAAGCCAATTGATTTTCAGGAGTAATTCCGACACATGTTACATTTAATTGCAAGAGAAACGTACCCATTGTGGTAAGACATTGCATGCAGCTCCATTGCTTGTGGTCTGGTGGCAAAAAGTGAAATACTCGTAAATGACAAAATAGATCAAGTGACATCATATGAAAGGTCCTTTGATTCTATTTACAAAAAAAAAGTGATCGTTTGCTTTTTTTTTTAAGATTGTGTGAGAAATTGCGTGTTGAACTCTGAAATATTATAAATGAAGCTTGGTAGGTGATGTAATATTTTACACTAACGCTATGAGCACTCCAAACGCCATCATAAGTAGAAAAGAACTCCTGGAAAAAGAGAAAGCTTTTGGAAATGATTTTGACAGTCTGATAAAAAATTAAATTTTCCGGAATTTTAAGGATTTTTTAAGATAAAAATTTTGTGTCCTTTATTTTAACATGTAAATACTTTAAACGGCGACTTCGTATGATAGACAGCAGTGCATGGAGGTGCTTTCTCTATTGTGCGGTGTGTGATGGAGGTTTAACTTTTACTCTACTAAATTATTACCTTGCTTACGAAGTAGTACCAATTGCAATTTATTACAAAGTATTCACTCAAATTACAAAGAACTTTTTTTCGGAAAGAGAATAATAAAGGGCTTTTAAAAGACTTGTTAGGTGACTAGGTTTTGATTTAAAGAAACTGAATGTCTTGCAATTAGATCACAGATTAAATTTACTTAAATTCTCTTTTATGGCTGCACCGACACTTTTGGCGTCACCACTGAAGGATGGAGTCCCTTGGCAACTACTATCATCCACCAGAAGTACTGCGAAATCTGCGGCCAAGGGTTTACTTAAGTTACCATCTCGACATACATCTGGTGATTGATAGAAACTCTCGAAGATTTCACTCAGCTGGGTTCCAATCCGCGTGTTCCCCTTCTCAACGTGCACTCGTAATGGAACCCCATGTGGATCTGAACTGAGCGTCATCACTAATTTCACCACAGGTAAGAGTACGTATAAGACAATACGTCTGAATGTATTACTTTGATGTTTTGGGAGGTTCTATTTTCTACTTATGATGGCGTTTCGGGTGCTCATAGTGTCAGTATAAAATATTACATCACCTACCAAGCTTCAATTTATAATATTTCAGAGTTCAACACGAAACTTTTCATATAGTCTTTTTGTAAATACAATCGTAAGACCATTCATATGATCTGTCACTTGACCTATGTTGTAGTTTAAGGATATATCACTTTTTGCCACCAGACCACAAAAAATTGACCAGCATGCAATGCTTTACTACAAGGGTACATTTCTCTTGAAATTAAATGCGACGTGTGTCGGAATTATTCCTGGAAATCAAGTGCTTGTGAAATAAACGGGATGGGAAGTTCCTGTCGGGTCACCCTGTATTTATTCTATTCGCATTTGTCAAGGATCATTGCAATCAATTAACACGTCAATTTCATCAATAACTTTAACATATAATTTAAATTCAGCTCAACTTTTCCTCTGAAAGTAAACGGGAAATGACGACATTCCACCCACACGTACGAAGTGTTGCCTACCATGTAGGCGTTCGGAACAAAATTTTGCAAATTTCGAAGTTCTATAAGTAGTGGTCCATTACATTACGAAACGTGTGTGTTCATCTGAACACATGGAAGTTCCATGCAGATTTGCGAGGTCCACCGGAGACCATTTCCTTGGGTAAAGAAATACGAGTGAATGAATCCTGAATCAGTTATATCTTACGTAAATACATACTTTGGTTTCATACAATTTTAATATCTATTGGAACTCTAGTAAAATTTTGATAAGTTTTTTTTCTCGTTCTTGATATAGAAGAAGTAATAATACAAATATTCTTTGTCTTTTCATCTTTGTTTAGTAATACTTAAAACGCTGAACACTTCAGTGCTCGGACTGAACCGCTGAAGCTCAGTGGTAGAGCATTGGCGTAGCGTTCGGGAGGTCGTGGGTTCGATCTCAGTGGCCGACCATCCTGAATAAGATTTTTTCCTCAGTCACACCAGGCAAACGTCGGGATGGCACATTCAACATAGGCCCTGGCCAACACCTTCCCGAATTCTTTCCTCTCCCCTATCCCGGCCTGAACCTTAGATACCTAAAGGCCATAAATAAATCAAATAAAACCTATAAGTGCTCGATAGGAGAGTGCATGTATGTGACCACCGTTCACCCGGCTCAAATCTCAGTGAGAACTTAGTTAAGCTTATAACACGTTTTCTTTACTAAGATTGGTTGGCGTAAGGAATGTCAATGAGTTGTCGTAAGGAATGTCATTGGGCAGAAACGACTGTGTTTGAAGCGGACAGTGCTAACACTCATCTAAAAAGGAAAGCTGTATAGCTGAAAAAGATAGTTCCACAAAGATAAAACATGCCATTCGAGAATATACCAAAATATTTAGTTTCAAATAAAAATATTTTTCATAAAAAGTTTAATTGTGTTGTTATTAACACCCAAACGAGTTGGTGATCTAAAGACGAGACCCTAACAGTTAATGTAAATGTAAATGAAATGTTGGTTAATGTAAATCAACGATCTCCAACAAAAGATGGCAGCAGTATCTCCATATTATGTCTAATGTGTTTTTATCGTTACACGAAATTTCAATGCTGCTCCTAGAAATTCAAATCCTAGAGAGTTCTACTTTCAGGGGGAAAAGTTCATAACCAATTCAAGAGTTCAATCAATGTCGATTTTTTATTTTCGTTTTTGTTCAATTGAAGCGTATGCGCGAACAAACGTCTAAGTGATATTTTCAAATTAAAAACAAAAAAATCACGAGTACATTTTTATATATAACAGGAAAAATATGAGACATAAAATATTAATACTTTGCACAAAATCGGACTTTAGTCTAACATATCTTCGTGCAAAGTATGAATATTTTATGCCTCATATTTTTCCTGTTATATATAAAAATATGCTTGTGATTCTTTTTTTATTTGAAAATGTCACTTAGACTTTTGTTCGCGCATACGCTTCAATTGAACAAAACCGAAAATAAAAAATCGACATTGATTGAACTCTTGAATTGGTTATGAACTTCCTTCCCTGAAAGTTGGAACTCTCTAAGACTACAAATATATCGAGGAAAATTATCCTTTGGGGATATTCTCAGAATATTCTACGAATATTCCTGAAACTCCTGAAACTCTACGAATATTATTTTAACATTCCAAAACGTATATACTAGGAATATCTTTATTTGATCCTAAATATTCTAGGACATTGTGCTTATATTGTGGATGTAAATGGGATATTCCTGGCATGCAGTACGTTTAGATAGGCCTATCCATGGAATATTTATCCATATATCATTAATATCTTATAAATATTATAATATTCCCATAGGGATTCTGAGAATATCAGAAATAATAAACAATTCCAAACATATTCGTAGAATATGCGAGACATAATCCAAGGAATATCGATGCGCTATTCAGGGACAGGTATTTGTAGAACCATCAATGCTTATATTGAAAGGGAGAATTTATATATTGTAGCATTCCTACGAATATTCCTGAAACTCCAATTTAGAATATCCTTTTAATATTCCAAAAAGTAAATCCTAGGAATATCCTTATTTGATCCCAAATATTCTGAGACATTATATCTTGTCTAGGACATTATATTCTGGGATATCCTGTGTGTCATGAGTTGATTTCATTGTGCTCTTTGACCAGCTCAAAAGTCATTCATAACAAAACTCAGTTTTCATTCATTCTGGACTTAAAAATGTGTTGGCAACTTCTTCAATTTGTGCACTAGCCCACCCCAAGAGAGAAAAAGGGCTCGCTCTTCACTTATGATGAACATTCATTCTTCATAAGTCCTTTTGAAGAAAATTAAAATTAAGGACATTAAGCTACTGAGATGCCACCACGTGCCTGTCCATCAAGTCTCCTTGAATTAATGTCCTCCAGAATTTGTCCTACTTTTGTCCTGGTTTATTAGAGTGTGTAAAAGAATTCAGTGGGCGGGAAGATGAGAGCCAGTTAAATGAGAACAATGCGTTGCAGAAAAGGTGACACACGTTGTTCAGGTTTCCTCCTTGGCTCATACAATAGAAATCCAAAGCTGGTCACACAAAGAATAAAGAAAGGAAAAAAAAAAAAGAAGTGACTTCTGGAAAAAGCCACGCTGTCTCAGTGTCCACGTCAAGGTAAAAGGTACAACATATAAATGTCCACCTGTAATCGTACGTAACAAGTATGACGAATTGGGTTCGTTCTTCGTTAATTTTTGTGCCTACCAGCAAAGAAGAAGGAAGGAGGAGTTGTCCCAGAAGGAAGCAGATGTGTCTTTGTTCCCTCTCCTCTGCATAACACCTTTGACATGACGGGTACATTATGACAGTAGTTAGTTGGTGGTATATTTCCTCAGTTTTCGTTGACACTTGAGTCCTCATACAACCTTAAAAACAACTTTCATTTTCTACACACACACACACACAAAAGTGTTCTCAGTGACCAAAAACCGAGGAGTTCTTGTGAACAATGAAATACCAAGAGGTCTCTAATGAAGATTGAATGTCCAACAGTCAAAGCAAGATAAAAAGAAATCAGGAGGTTGTTTTTCATTGTTGCCTTAAGCACAAAAACATATCATTACTACTGTCCATTTCCGTGTTTCAAGGACAATATTATTGTGTGTTTAAATATTGAAAACCAGAGTAATCATCATGTCAGTATGAGACTGTTTCTTTAGCAGCTCTTGGTGTCACCGAACCACTTGGTTGAGTTAATTTTCATAATTAATAAATACCTACAACAATACGACAAATAGTTGCCATTTTAACGAGCAATATTGTCACTTGGTTTTTAATCAGTCATTCTTGTATCAACAGAGGTAATGGGAAAATTATTTTCACAAACTACAGTCCGTTTGGTACTTCAGTAAATAGGTACCAATGATAATTTGGTCAATATATGCCACTTGCGTATTGTACACAAGATCTTGGAACAATCACCAAACAAAGAAATCAGAGGGTGTGAAGTCGGGAGATCTAGCTGACCAATCAATTGGAATACATTATTCAGAGACTTATGAACGCTGACGGACCAATACGATAGTACAGACATTCTACGGGAAAACTTAATTCTCTGTAAAAGACAAACTTAAGCTGTACAGATAATTTTCGAACAGCCGGTATTGTCTGGAAATAATGGCTCATTCATGTATGGCATTGAACGAAAGCCAGTAATATCTATTATTCAAATAGCAAAGAGTCTATGGCAGGTATTATGTTTACGTACATTCATTTCTATATGATAGGCGATAAGAGAAAGAAGGTGGGGAGTCTAACTATAGTATTGCGTGTTAATGAAGTTGGCTGGAGATGCAGTAAGATAGGGGAAACTCGTGAATACAAGTCTACCGCTAGTTATAGAACCTTCACAGATTTCACAGAGCATCACGCTGTAGTTTCAGCTACAAGTGTTAACCAAATTTTAGTAGTTGCTTTTATAATACGAACATTTAAAATAATTAAAGCAAGCTCCCGAAACTTCCTATGGATGGTAGGACAATGTAAATTACTCAGATTGTGATGGAATGTTCGATAATATCTTGAAATGTATTTCTGACGTAAGAAACTTTCCTTGCACTGTAGTAGAAACACTATGCTTTTAGACTGCAATCAAATGGGTTGGGAAAACTGTTGTTTACTGACTAAATTTCTATCCCTATATAACTTTTAGTGAATCTTTTCCCTTTTTACCCAAACTGGTGACAACTCTTAATACAGTGTATCAAAATGATATTGTCGGTACAGTTGAAAGGTTGTTTATTCCCGCCGCTTTCTTTATTGGCCGTCCGCTTCACGAATCAGTTAGTAGGGCAAGATCATGTGGGTTAGCGCAGGCTTTCAGAGATATAGAATTGGATAAAATGTTGTTGCGTTGCCACTATTATGAAATGTACGTATTTAACACGAAATCAGTTTTTTTTATGTCGGTTCGATTGCTTTTAGACTATGTGTTTCCGTTTCACTACTGTGTAGTTATGTAAATTTAATGAGGGAACTACAGTAGTGAAAGTTCTCTATACAACAGATGAGTTGGATGGCAGTGGAAAAACAATATCGATTATTTTATATTGAAGTGTCCTACTTTTTTTTTGTTTTGATTTGTATTTATTTTCGATATGTATTTACGATCCAAGCCTAACTAAAAAATCTTTATCAGCAGGATTCGAACCAGATACCTTTCAGTGGTTTATCCAAAGACAGAGATCTTAAGTACAGGGTCAGAGACCAAATTGGTTGAGTGCGTTTACTCTCTCTCTCTCTCTGTGTGTGTGTGTGTGTGTGTGTGTGTCATTGAATCCGAAATGATACTGGAAAAGTATTAAACAAATATAAAAATTAAACATTCCACAAAATAAGAAAGTTTAATGTTAAGATATTTTACATTGTAAATTTTGCGACGTTAAATCGCAGCGTTACCTCCATATGTACTTTTTTTTTTGTAGCACGAAATTTCAATGCTGCTGCTACAAATTCAAGCCTAGAGAGTTCAAACTTTTAGAGAAGAAAGTTAGTTCATAACCATTTTCAAGAATACTGCAAGTCATAAGACTTTTTCATTTTTCTTCATTGTTGAAAGAAGTTCATTGTTATAGGTTTCGATTTTCACCACAACAATCAAGATCTTACAACAATGAACAAAAAAAGAAAATAAAAAACATCGTCACTGATTGAACTCTTGATATGGTTATGAACTCTCTTCTCTCAAAATTTTGATTGAACTCTCTAGTCCTGAATTTGCAGGAGAAACATTGCAATTTCGTGCAACGAAAACAAGAAATTAGATACGTACGGAGAGAGAGCTGCTTTCTAGTGTTAGAAATCGTTATTTGACACTAACCTCAATTGTGACACATTCGTTGGTGGCGAACCCATTGTTTGAATGTGTGAAGACCTCTTCACAATGACATAGACAAACATTCTTTGCTTTCCCGAGAAGCACCACTGCTCTGCGTCACTTCTATTGATCAGGTGTTGTATCTTTCTTTCGTACTTTTTTTTTTAAAAAAAATAAGAGAACCCTATTTAGAGTAGAAATCCACACAATTCCCTATTATAATGTTTCCCAACCTGGCGTCCGCGACAAGCATGTAAGGAGGTCGCAATAGTTTGACGTGTAATGACGTTAAAATCGAACTCAGCAAACCAAAACCAATGCAATAAATAAAGTGAATGAACAACAACATTTAATGGTCTGATATGATAATCTATCCTTAAGATGGATTTTCACTAGCTGTTTGAACTAAAAAGAAATCGAACAGCTAATATAAACACTAACAACTCCTGCGTGTGGCCTTCTTGTTTTTAGATACTGTACTGTCTTTTCACAGATTTTGTTTTGGTTTGCAAACCCGTTTGTTCCCTGATTGACACCAAGGAAATACCCTGACTTTCTGGTAATTGTTTTTCAATGTTTCGTGACTAGCAGTATTGTTATGATGACCATATTTTCTGTTAACATTCTGGACAGGTCATACAGCGATTCAATAGACCTTATTTGCGGGTGGTTTGAGAGTCAAACTTCGAAAAGCTTTTATTCAGACCATAAATTTAACTTAAAACTTGCGTTATATTTCAAATAACCTTGAATTTTTGAATTTATTTCAAGGCCTTTAGGCAACTATGGCTCAGGCCGTATGGATGATAATGGGATGAATTGGTGGAATGAAGAAAGTGGGAGGAAACGGGACTACCCCGAGAAAACTCACGCACAAGGTGTTTGTCCACCACCGTGGCCACTTAAATAATCTTGACTTTGAAGATATAAAAATCTCAAGAATTTATGTCAACAATGTCATACATTTAGTGGAATGATTCGCGTATTGGCTACATTGCCAAGCAATGACTTCCAGAAGCTATCACTTATATTCCTCTTCCGGAATAAGTAAAATTGCTAACATGAAGATGAAAAGAAAAACTCCTATTTTTCTCTCTTCCATTTTTCAGAATAGAGACGACAAACCTGCAACCGAGTGAAGTGTTTCCCCATTTTTCTTTTTATTATACCTGTATGCGTGAACCAAGAAGACGCACACCGGGCTGGTTAGTTCCCAGCTTTAGCACCCTATTAACATGACTTTTTTTTTCTTGGCCGATGATGTGTCGATAGTAAGTGAGGGGAAAATCTAGGTGGGAGTTTTTCAGGAGGAAGCTGGTTTGGTAAAAGGAATACAAGAAAATTCCAACAGTTCACACTATGTTCCAAAAGAAAAGAAAAGGAAGAGAGACGTCCTATTACAAAGACCTCCCACTAACAAAACTCTACTGAAAGCGAAAAACCTCTCAGGAGGACATTGGGGAATTTCGGAATGAGGTGACAAATATATTTCTATGTACGTGTGTTCAGTGGCTTTGGCAGCTTTTATATTTTTTCAAGATTTTTTTTCTTTACCTGTTGTCAGAGGAACCTGTAATTTAGACAGCGGTAAGTTCTTAGAATGAAAGATTTTTATAAAGTTCTTTTCCGGTAGGTCACGAAAACTGATAACGTCAATGCTTCTTTAAAAATAGTTAGCCAGAACATGTTTGAACCCGCTAATAACCTTTATTTTTACACTGTAAATCATTGCACTAGAATTAAATCTATTTAAGCTTCTGTATCTTTGAAAAGTGGGGTCGCCGTAGCTTAGTTCTGACCACGAATTCGGTGGCCCAGGTTCAAATTCCGGCCAGGACGCTTCAGTGATCCCATGCCTGGCGTTTTGTGGTCCAATCAGTCTTCTATGAACTTGAATTCCAGAGTGTTCTTAGTCATTCTGGGCATCTTGGGAGGTAACGGCGGTCGAGAGTGGGACTCTGGAGATTATAATGCATCTGACACCAACAAAACGATCAACTAGGAAAACGTGCAAGTAAAATCCAAAAAGTATAAACTCGCCGTGAGTTATAGGCAACCAACAAAACTCTTGTGTAATGATGGTTGTCTAACTATACGGATCAGTGACACCTTTTGTATTTTATTGTGGGAGGTGGAAAATGCAAGGATCTTTTCACTTTCGAATTGAATTGAATTGTATTTTCTATCTACAGGCATCTTGGTTCAGGCTGGGATATAGGGTAAGGGCGAGGTGTGTGAGACGATGGCCTGTCAGGACGGTGAAAGAAAACCTAGGAAAAACCTCAGTAACTATTCCTGGACGTAAGGTTAGAACTTAGGACCTTCCAACTCCCTTCCAACAGAGTTACGGTCAATTGATACTGACTGCTAATGTTTTACTTCCTTTATTTCCTAGAGTTCTGGACGAGATAATGGAAAGAAACTATTTTTAATTAGACCTAAATTATATTCTCGCTGGCATCAAATGAAAACTTGGTGGCATTAAATAATTTAGCACCAAGTACCTGTAACTAGGTTATTATGAGCCTTCAAATGCACCGCCTAAAATATGCTGATGATAGACCGAGCGGCCGTGGCTCAGTAGTAGAAATTTGGCTTGACATTGGAAAGGTCGTGGGTTCAATCCCAGAGGCCGATCATCCTAATTGAAATTTTTCGAGGGTTTTCCTCAGTCAAACCATGCAAATGTCGGGATGGTACCATCAACTTGCCCTGGTCGACACCTTTCCCCTCCCTTACCTGACCTGAGCCTTAGATGACTAAAGGCCATGAATAAGATAAAAAATAATGATGAAAAGTGTTCTGTTTGAAGGTTCATGAGCAAGTGAAGTGATGGTGGTTTGCCATTGCCTTCTATCATATGAAGATGACAAATTTAAAGTGTGGTCCCGAACTACTTCTCAGCAAGCCAGGCGACGTCGGGCGGGCGGGTGCTAGACGGAGTTACGTCCCTATGCCGGAAAGTCGGAGGACCGACAGTGGCCCGGAAAATGGCCCGACGACCAAACGCCACTTATGGGTCGCACCGACCTTCCCCCAACTATTTGCCGCCTTTGGCTTGCTGGGTTCTGTTCCCACCGTGGGTATTGAACCTGGGATCTCTTTATTATAAGGTAATGAGCTTTTCTGTTCACCCAGCGGGGACATTCTGACAAAATATACAGTTTCAATTTCTCAAAATAGCTCATTTGATACAATTTATCAGACTGGTCAAGGCTGCTATCCAAAATACCAGTGTTCTTCGTAATTTATCCCTTTTATTTTTAAAATATGTAAAGTTAGGGGAGGTGACTGGTTATATGATGCTTGCTAAGAAGCATAGCAAAGAAAATATTGACGTGACGAGTGAGTGATGACATTTGCCCATAAGCAGAGTAACTAACTGTAAAACAGTGAGTGGTGATGAAGTGCGATCTTCTTCAGCCGTCCACGCGTTTCGAAGTGCGTTTCCGGTTCTCAATATGTATATATATACACACACACATGTGTTTAACGTGTTAAATAGATGCGTTAGTGTTAGTGAATGTGCGTGTGTGTGTTTTGTATCTTAGAGTGTGTATAAGTGTTTCTGTGTGTGAATGAGGGGGGTAAAAGTGTTTAAGTGTGCACCAGAAAGAGATAGAGAATTAGTTTTCAGGCACTGGCCATTCTTCTCAGTTTCTCTTGACATGCAGACTGTTGCAGATGGGAACATCCATTTTCACCCCCCCCCCACACACACACACACACATACACACGTAGATATACGTCTCTGTGTTCACATGTATGAGTGCGCGTGAAAACGTCATCTGTCATACATTAATAAGTTCCTCCCCGCAACAGGTTGACACTGCTAAAAACTGCCAAAACACGTTTTCGCTTTCCCCCGTCCCCCACCCTTTTCACCCCGCATTTGTGAGAGTGCAGTTACAACTTAAAGTAAGAAAAAAAATAAGAACGCATCAAGTTGAAAACGAATTCAGTTTTCTACTCTCCAGCAACACATCATTCGGAAGTGGATGTTGTTTTGGAAGACATCTACACATTTTATACGGCAAATGTCGTACTGCTTCATCCAGCATTCTCCTTGAATTTATCTCAAGGTCATCGTAAGTTCTTTATTTCGTTTCTCAACGTTTTCAAAATGGGAAAGTGAAGTCTGAAAGGTTTTAATTCTCTCATTTAGAATACTTTCTCAATACATATCGCCTCCCTGAGCCAAGATCATAAATGATTGTCATCAATCGATCCCTATATCTCGTTTGGATTTTTCGAATTTTTATTTATGTCCTTTAGGCATCTAAGGCTCAGGATGGGATAGGGAAGGGGAGGGATGCGGGAAGGCATCGGCCAGGGCCTAAGTTGAAAGTACCATCTCGGCATTTGACTTGGCATCGGGAAGGGCGTAAGCCATAGTACTGTTACCGCCCATACAATTCATTTTGTCTTTATCTTATCGGCATTTGGCTTGTGTGACTGATAGGGAAAACCCTGGAAAACCCTCCGTCATAATGGTCGGCCGCTGGGACATCTCATTTCGTGAGAGAGTGAATTGTTATTAACATCCTAAACAAACCAATGAGCATTCGAGGACAATGGTAAACTGTATTCTGAATCACAACCTCTCAATAGAACTTGAACTTGTAACCACTCGGCCAACATGGGGGCCTAATTTCAATTCGTAATGATGAGCACAATTAGCCGTCTAGTTATGGTTCTACGAAGTGTTTCGTGTCAGGATTCGGCTATGCGATTCTCGTTGAAACCGACCAATTTAAATGTTTACTTAGAGTCATACTGACAGGTGAAGATAGCTGTTTAAATAAAGATAGTGACGGACTTTGATCTCGAAAGCCAGGTAAAGCATTTGGGTTTTAAAATAAAACAAAACTTATATTTTAATCGTCGTAATTAAGTGTTGTTAAATTAATCAAAATTGAGATCCTGATAGACCATTTTAATTAAAGCTCATTTAAATTTTTACTAGTTTTTTGAAATTCAAGTATATTGTTAATAAAAGTGATAATCTGAATATATATAATAAATCACAGCCATATTCGATCCACTACTGGGTGAGGCCTCTCCCCGGAGGGAGGACTTCGTCTACTGCTCCCACGCTGACCAGACGGGTTGGGAGAGAAGAGCCGAAGCTCTCACTGTGATCGCCACTGTCTTTTATTCACAGCAGTTCTCCGATTGCCCTCACGATGCTGGGGCAAAAGTCAGCACCGAAAACTTTTAGCCCCACCGAGCGCGCTACCGACTAGGCTACGCAGGAGGTTCATATATATATATATATATATATATATATATCTTTCAGATAGTGATTAGTAATAACATAGGGAGGATTAGTAATAACATTGGCTTCCCCTGATTAGTAATATCACTGGCTTC
>JAGDQP010016158.1:0-19445 GCA_022664845.1 Lepisma saccharinum | reverse complement strand
ATTAGTAATAACATTGGCTTCCCCTGATTAGTAATATCACTGGCTTCCTCAGATTAGTAATAACATTGGCTTCCCCTAATTAGTAATAACATTGGCTTCCCCTGATTAGTAATAACATTGGCTTCCTCTGATTAGTAATAACATAGGGAGGATAGGTAACAACATTGGCTTCATCTGATTAGTAATAACATTGGCTTCCTCTGAATAGTAATAACATAGGGAGGATCTATTTCGTATAAAATTGTGGTATATCTGGGCCAGTCATCGCCTCTGAAAAATAGGTAGTAAAATGTACCCCCATTTTTTGAGAATCAGTGACAGGCACATGGATTCATATTTTTCCTTCGTTTTTGTTTCTATTAATCTGTTCACTCCCAAGAACTGGGAGGCAAAGAACCGCCACTCTAAACCCAACCCTGGGTTCGATACTGCCTCTGAAAAATTGGAAGTACAAAAACTCCCAACTAAGAGGTACAGGTTTTACAGTGTACTAATAGAACAAAAGCATATTCTGGGTTTATACAAGTATCCCCGTGGGAATATGAGAATAAGTTTAGGGTATCTTAGGATATTTCCGTATATGCACGTAGAACATTTTACGAACTGAACAGAAGAGGTCTCTTGACTTTCAAATTTAATTTTTTACGATTTCATCCTTTAAAGCTTTATTTGCCTTCCTATTAAATAATGAAATATTAATACAATGATAACAGTTTGCTTGATATTTCAGTTCCAAAACATTCTTTCAAGTTTAAAATTGAGAATACGAAAGGGATGGCAGGTCGAAAATTCAATAAAACTTTTATCATTTGAATTTCAATTTTATTTAAAGCTTTTAAACAACTTTGGTTCAGGGCGAATGGTTGATGATGGGAGAATTGGTGGAATGAAGAAAGTGGGAGGAAACGGGAGAACCCTGAGAAAAACCATTCACACGGTGTTTGTTTGTCCACCACAAAGTCCACATTGAAAATTTGTTAGCTTACTGGTGGAATAAGGTTTGTTATGGTTATATGAAGGAAACAGCTGTTAAGCAATGTAGATACTAAATTTTTAGCCACTACAAATTTCATGGCCAACCTCAATCGTCAGACATCATTACAGGATACTTTATATTTATCATACTTTTCCTTTGAAGAATTGTGATCAGTTAACCAATATTAGAAATCGATTTATGAAAATTGAACTACTGAGATGTTTTAGATTGTACTTAATAACTCAGCCAACAGTTTATTTTCTTTGTCAGTCCACTAAGTACCAATAAAGGTGAAAATTCGATCAATGTTTACCGACCAATCGTAGCTCAATGGGTAGAGCATTTCCAAGGTTCTGGGAACAAATACAGCCACCACCCATCCTGCCTGAGAATTTTACAGAGTTTTCCTCAGTCACACCAGGCAAATGCCGGGATGGTACCTATTAATACCTTCCAACATCCTCTCCTTCACCCTATCCTGACCTAAGCCAGAGATGACTAAAAGTCATAAATAAAGTCAATTCTATTATTGTTTGAATTGTACAAAGGAAAACCAAACTTTAAACACTTGGCAAGAAGCAGACTTTTTTTTAAAAAAAATCGCTACACAAGGAGAACGTTTCCGCGTACTTTAACAAAGGACAGAATGAGAAATAAATAATTAGGGCTTGTCGTGACAGATTTATTTTTATCATTCAAATACTGTCACGTAGTCAACGCAACGAATTCAAGACCCTAGTCCGCTACTCCTTAATAGGATTAATTCCCTAGTAAGGTCAGCACCGAAATTAAGAACTTCTACTTTCGAGATAAAGTGTAAAAGGAAACTACGAGGTGAAAAACTGGAATGAATGAAGAGCATGTCATTAAGTGAAAGGAAGAATTGTTTACAACGAGAAGCATCTCTTTACGAAGTTCGCGAGACATCATCCGAAAGCCGAAACGAAGGCGAAGGAAAAAAACAAACAAAAAAAAAAACAGGTGTGAGTTTCAAACCACATTCAATCATCATTATCTTCCCCCAAAGACACTCTTTCCCCCCCCCCCGTCCCCTCCTGCATATGCACTCTCACCAAGATCTGATCTACATACCCCTTCCACCACACAATCTTTAACGTAAAGATACGACTTGGCTGTGTAATATATAGTCGCAGCCAACGACAGCAAATGTAGCGATCTCGTCGTCCGTAAGAGTAGTCGCTATTTTTATAATGCATTAACGTTCCACTGCTGGTAATCAGGGGCTGTTGGTATAGAGTGCCTGTGCTATCCACTGCGCGGAGGGGGCTAAAGGGACAGAGATGCTGTTTTCTGCTATGTCTACTGCGTGGACTAAATGACTGGTTTGTGTTTTCTCATATACGTATTAGCGTGAGTGTGTGTGTGACTGTGTTCTTGAGAGAGAGAGAGAGAGAAAGTCATAGAATCGAAGAAACCTGAAAGTCACCAATAGACAATATATTTCTGCTTCTGCTATTATCTTCCACAGCTGCACTGTTCCGTGCCAGTAGTTCTCAACCATTTCCGAATCGCGAACTCCCTGAAGTCAATGGTATTTCCTTGCAGACTGTTGTTCCCTGCCTCACGTGGTAAAACAATAGTAAATCTTCTTCTTCCTCTTCTTCTTTTTAAATAAATCTTATTCCTGATATGAAGTGGACTATCCATTCTTTTTTTCGATTCTGTGCATTTTTCTTAATAATTGTCTTATCTTGATCCGTTTTTAACCTGCTTCTTCCTATAGACATACACATAGGACGTTGACGTTTTCAATCATACTGTTTCTCTTTTAACAAGTGTTCAGGTTTCTTTATTATCCATATGCAGTATGGGGATTGTTCGTTCATTTTTGACCTGACGACATTTGATTCTAACCTGTTTGCATCAAGCGGGAAGATTCTCAAATTATATAGCAGAGGGAATTGACATGACGCGTCGTATGAGGTCAGATATTATTTTATTTACAGGCTTTTTTTTATGCATTCCAATTATAGTAGTGAGTGTTAAAGACATCAGTGTATCCTCACATGTTAGTAATTCACAACACAAAAGTATGTTGCGTGTCAGGCAAGCTTAGATACGTAACCGTACTACATATGAGTAGAACGCCAGGAAAATAGGGTGCTTTTGTACTAGGGTGGGCCGATTTTTTTTTTTTTTTTCAGATATTGGGGTTCGAGTTTGCATCAAAAGTTGTGCATTGGTACCAAATAAAACCATGCCAAATATGGCCGTCCTAAAACAATATTTAAGCGGTCCCCTGAACCCCTAATAGGCCCATTTTTTCAAACCAAGGAATAAAAATATACCAGTTTCCACATTTTGGGGTTCGAGTAGTTATAAAAAGTTGTGCATTGGTACGAAATTTAGCCCTGTCAAATGTGGCTCTTCTTGGTCGTCAAGAGTTTTTGGCCGTTTCCAAACTAAAATTTTCGCGGGATCCGGGACCCGGCTAAATATTTTTTAAATCTGGCTGTGTTTCGACGATCAAACATAACATAACATTCTACAACTTTTACATGCTGTTCAAACACAAATTTTAAAAAAAATCGACCGTTTTGGGCCCCCTCCCCCGAAAAAAAATGTTAAAAAGTTGTGTTTAAGTACCGTGCAAAAGTTATGGAATATTATGTTATGTTTGGTCGGCCCAAAAAATAGCCTGATCAAAAAAATATTTACCTGGGCCCTGGGCCCGCCAGAAATTGATAATTTTGAAAAGGGCCGATTATTTTTAGAAATTTGAATTTGATTAACTTCCAAAAGTTGTAGAATGTTATGTTATGTTTGTTCGCCGGAACACAGCCTTATCAAAAAAATATCTAGCCGGGCCCCGGAGCCAGTGAAAATTTTAGTTTGAAAACGGCCAAAAACGCTTAACGGCCAAGACGAGACACATTTGATATGGTTAAATTTCGTACCAATGCACAACTATTCGTAACTACTCGAACTCCAAAATGAGGAAACTGATATCATATTTTTATTCCTTGGTTTGCAAAAGAACAATTGGGCGCTTTAGAGGTCCAGGGGCCCGGTTAGATATTGTTTTAGGATGGCCATATTTGGCATGGCTTTAGTTGGTACCAATGCACAACTTTTGATGACAACTCGAACCCCAATATCTGAAAAAAAAAAATGACCCACCCTATTTTGCACTCTGAAGCTAGTGTCCTTTCTGTAGTACGCTAGGAACAAACAATGTAATAAAACTTGAAGACCTTACACCAACAATGCAATCGCCGAAACTCTAAAAGAAGTAGAGACCTCTATTAGTAATCTGTTTCCAGTAATATTGCATGTTTTGTTATGTTTTTGGTTTGCCCAGTATTGCAGTAAGATCTTCAATTATGTTATTTCCAAAAGCATTCTCAAGTCAAACGTATCAATAAGCAGTGAAATTATGGCAACAACTTATTTTTTCTCTGGATTTCTCTTCAACAGACCTGCAATATATTTTAGTAGTGATATAAATGTGTATGCCACACTATGAGATCAAAAGTATCCGGACACCCCAAGAAACGTGTGTTTATCACAGAGAGCGACAAAGTACAGTCGCCTACCTCGTGGAACACATGATCAGCGATTTCATTTGCCAGCAGACAGCGTGACACAGAAGAATGGTACGGTCTGAGGAGCTGATGGACTTCCAACGTGGACAGGTGATTAGCAGTACTTGTGTAAGAAGTTTTTACACGAGATTCTCACCCTCCTGAACATCACTAGGTCTACCGTTTCTGATTCTGACGTTATAGTGAAGTGGAAATGTGAAGGGACGTGTACAGCCAAACAGCGTACAGGGAGACTTCTCATGTTCACCTCCAGAGACCGTCCAGCGTTAAAGAGAGTCGTACAGCGTAATCGTCTATCATCCATCGCCGCCATCACACAGGAATTCCAAACTGTATCAGGACGTACTCCATGACTGTTCGTCGCGAGATGCGGAAACTTGGTTTCCATGGTCGAGCATCTGCCCATGGCACACATCATACAGGCAAATGCCAAATGATGCCTCATGTGGTGTAAGGAGAATCAGAACTGGTACATAGAACAGTGGAAAACCGTTGAATGGAGGGATGAATCATTGTATACAACGTAGCGATCTGATGGTAGGGTGTGAGTGTGACGAATGCCTTGTGAACGACATCTACAAATCTGTATAGTGCCGGTGGTGGGCATGTTTCTCATGCAGGGGGCTTGGTCCCCTTGTCCCTTTTGTGATCACGACACAAAGTTACGTTGACCTTTTCTGCTGCCTATCATCGAAGATTGGAACCGTAAAAGAGAAAACAAAATGTGAAGGCCGCAAAGACAATTGGAAGTGTCGAAGAGTCTGTCAAACACTCTGGAAGAGGGAACCAGAGAAGCGTTAAACAAATAAAATTGAAAGTAAAAACAGTTTGTCGTAAGTAACCGCAGTAACCACTGAATCGATTTTAGTGATTTTTTGGTATAAACTTAGTCCTTGACCACCCCAAGGTTATATTAAATCAATTTGAATGATACAGTTAGCAGAAACCGAGAAAAGGTACTATTAAAAATTTTCATTGTTTATAACAATGAAATAAATTAAACGTTTTCCTTTTCTAATTTAAAACAACAATAAAATTAATAAATTGGTCACGTCTTCCATCGATGTCTGCACACTCAGCATTTTATTTACTAAGATCTTCTTTTACCATACCAAGGTTATTATATTTTCTGCGTTGTTCGCCTTCTTGGAGAGAAGAAGATCTACTTGAACGTTATGATAACACCATTAAATCTGGTTTAGAATCCATCCTAAATTGTTTCCTTCCTGACCACACATGGCTTCAGGCTTCTCTCCCTGTCAATTTTGGAGGATTAGGCATTCGTCGCGCCTTAGATTTGGCTATTCGCACCTTCTTGGCGTCATTTTATGGTTCCCGATGCCTGATAGAATCACTTCTCGAAAATGATATCAGTTCTCATGGGGATTCTGAGATTGAGACTTGCTCTTCAACTTGGTCATTATTAGTTGGATCATTCTTGCCTGAACTCGATCCTATATCAAAGCAATTTACATGGGATGAACCCATTATCAAATCACACCTCTCCTTTTTACTTCAGACTGCAGAAAACCTAGAAGACAAAGCCAGAATAATTGCCGCGTCTTCCTTCGAAGCAGGTGCTTGGCTCAAAGCTCTACCTTCGCCCCCTCTCGGCATTCACCTCAGTAATGAATGTTTCCGAATAGCAGTTGGAATTCGCCTGGGTGCAGATATTTGTGAAAGTCACAAATGTCAGGCATGTAAAAATGAAGTAAATAAAAAAGGATTACATGGCCTTTCTTGTTCCAAAAGTGCAGGTAGACATCCTCGTCACTCGAATGTTAATGACATTATAAGAGCACTAATCTCAGCTTGCATTCCTGCAGTACGAGAACCAATTGGATGTAGCAGAACAGACGGTAAAAGACCAGATGGGATGACTCTGTTACCCTGGAAGAGAGGCAAACCGTTAATTTGGGACTTCACTTGCTCAGACACGTTCGCTCCTTCCAACCTCCCTTTTTCCTAAATCCAGGCGGGAAATATCTCCAGTCGAAAAGAACCGGAAAAAAGAAGAAAATATAATAATCTTGCACAGAAGTACCATTTCATACCCATTGCTATCGAATCCAGTGGTTCATGGGGAAAAGAAGGCCTCAACTTCATAAAAGAAATAGGTAAGCTTATCACAGAATCATCTGGTGATGATAGAGCAAGCACCTTTCTTATCCAAAGAATAAGCATGGCAATTCAAAGAGGTAATTCAAAGGCAAATAACTGGATGAGATATTCTTACTGTAATTTTGATTTATTTGACGGAATGTTTGTCACTATCCATAATTATAAGTAGGTAACCGTTAACACGAAGCCTACCGTTGTAGCAGATGAAATGTTTCCTGAAGGAGCTGGACCATACATGGAGATGGAAGAGGTAGGAGGTTCTGATGGCCTGTTTATGTGTTTGGCGGCAAATGAGAAAGCAGTTCATACCGACTTTTTCTTTGATTTCGAAGACATAGTTGATGATGAGTGACAATCTGCAGTGATTGTGATGGTGGCCTTCCGAATCTTCTGAACTTAATTTCTTTGCCAGAAATTATGTTTCTATATATTTATATTTTTTATTAATTAAGTATATTTTAAATTATTTATTCTAAAATCCATGGAAGTCTCTAAAATAGATTTTTCATTAGATAAATTGGTTATTTTTTTAAATTAAAATTTTTATTATTGCAAACCAAATATCATAACTTCATTAATTAAATTATTATTTCAAGTTTCGATTGAGTTATACTATATTTTAAATAAGATACACTGGGTTCATAATTGTTTTCATTAATATTGTATGTTTAAAAACAAATTAAATGTTTGATGTCGTAGTAGTTATTGTTGTTGTAGCAGTAGTAGTAGTAGTAATAGTGTAGCTAATATATTTTATTCATCCCGCACCAACGCGCAGGCAAATCAGCCAGTCACGTAACATAAGAGTTAAGTATGAAAGATCTAATCCCGTCACATAGCTACGGAATGACGTCTCTCGGTGAGCACCTTCTGGGGAATGGATGATTAGTGGTTAGAGGCTTGTGGTAGGTACCATATCAGTATTGTCCTGGCGAGATAAAAGTTATCATCTCAGTCTGTTGCAACCTTGTGCCTCTTCAGTACTGATCCAAAATTCGCATCCTTATAAGTTATAACCACTAGACCACGGGCGCTGAGTTTTGTAGATCGATAAAATGGAGATATGTGAGTGTAATCAAATTGGAAGAAAAGTGTTGAAGGAAAAGATTGTGAACAGAAGCAGCCGGTCTGTGTTCGGGAAGAAAAAGAAGTGAAACCTAATCCTCATCGCGGGCACGTGAGCAGCTCAGGTTACACTCCCCCAACCATCAACCCCTTTCCCTCCATGACCCACATCAACCATCTGAAAGCCACAGTTTTAAAACCCAGCTGTCGGTGTTGCTTGAGTCCTTGTACGGAAGAGGACAAGAAGAGAAAGACGAAACAAAACTAAATAACACCAGTGAATGAAGAAGTCTTTACAATCCAACGTTGTTGGACGATTCAGGAGAAGGATGGAGGAATCTCTATTTTATGAAAATGTTTCTCAAGCCTGTATAGAAGAGAAAAGAAGGGGTAGTGTGCCCCCCACCCTCAATCATTTCACATGGGAGAATCCTCGGTGCAGATATTTTAGACCTACCATATTAATAATATATGTAAGATTTTGTTTGAATACTCCAACATATATTATGTTGATTAGACAATAAATTTTAATCGATTTCTTTTTTTTTTTTAAAAAAAAAAAGCTCTCCACGAAAAACATTAAATTCATAAAAAATGAGAGCCTACAAGGTACAAAATACCGGGGACAAAGAAGGCATCGAAAACTACAGATCAATTAGTCGACTGTCAGTTTAATATAAAATGTTCACGAAAGTCATTTTGAATCGTATTTAACTACTTAGATTTTAACCAGAGAAGGGAACAAGCTGGATTTCGTCCTGGATTTTACACAATAGACCACATACAAGCATAGAATAAGATTATGGAAAAAACTAATGAATATGAACTATGTTTGGGATTCATAGATTTTGAAAAATGGTTTCGATTCAGTCTCCTTGGCATCACTACTTAAATCACTTGAACATCGAGGTATCGAAAGTGCATACAACTAACTAACTCTATGGCTTATGGAACTCGCAAGTTCATCGCCGCAGTAAAAAAACGTTCACCATTGGATTCTATCGTGGACAATATCAAGCCAGTCTTCATCACGAGCACCTACTTCTCGAAGATCTCTTCTAATATTGTTCTCCCAACGACATCTCGGTCTTCCCAACGGTGTCCTTACGTCCGCCTTCCAACCAAGATAGAGTATTATCTTCGTTTTCCCCCATCCGAGCTACATGACCTCTCTGCCCATCTCAGTCTTCGCGATTTCATTATTTTTACATCATCTGGTGAATCGTACAGTCCGTGGAGTTCTTCATTATAAAATCACCTCCACTCTCCAGTCATCTCGTCACGTTTCGGCCCGTATATCTTTCTCAAAACCTTATTTTCAAACACACTTAATTTATGTTCATCTGTTAGGGTCGTACTCCAACTTTCGCAACCGTAAAGTATTAAAGGTAGAATAACCATTCTGTATATTTTCAACTTCAACTTTCTTGATATTAATCGAGAGGTTAGGAGTTTCTGAACTTAGTAGAAACATGCGTTGCCCGATGCTTATCGACTTTTATTTTTTCCGTGACCTTGTTTTTGCATGCTCACACGTATTAAAATCTGTTTACTTTCTCTATGATCTCATCCCTAATTATTCTTTATTTCCTTCATTCCCTGTGTTTCGGCTTGTTATCATGTATTTTGTTTTCTCTAAGTTTACCTGTAGACCTGTCTCATCGCACGCCTCTACTAAGACATCGGTGTTACTTTGTAGTGCATCTATATCGTCCCCTATTAAATCTATATCATCCGCGTATACGAACAATTGATTCAAACCATTCAATGTTAGTCCCATTTTATCACCTAACGCAGTGTTTCCCAACCTTTCGCAGGCTACGGACCCCTTGATTTCTTACTAGTTTCTTTGCGGACACCTGTTCCAACAACCAAAGAAAGCACTACATATACAGTATCAATAGACCTTTTTACGTTATCTTCAAAGTGATGTACAATTTCAATACATGAAGGTACAATCGAATATAGTTTGTTAACAATATTGAAACTTGCGAATTAATAATATTAATAATACAACCTAACGATTTTGTTTACTTCCAGTTTTTCAATATGATGGCTGATAGTGGTTTGTGACCGTCAGCTTTTTCATATCTGGCTACAAAGTAGAGATTCCCAGGCTCAGATCAAGTTCTATTTCAAGTCTGTTTCTGTAATTATTTTTCTTGTAAACAATGTTGAGTCGCATTAGTAAGTAGTCTCTTAAGGCATCTAATGTGAAATTGCTTTTCTGAAAACATCAGGATACAAAGACCGCGTATGTAACTAAAACTCCAGCAAACGCAAACTGGGAAACATCATCTTCAATGTGGAGTCACAGGACAACCCAATAAGCTGCTCTTCTTCATTTGGTGACAGCTCATTTTCATTGTTTAGAAACGGGTTACTCATCCAATTGTTTTTGTCGTTGGAAACCAAAGAGTAAGCTCTCAAGTAGGAACCCAAAGAAAGTAAATGCATCTTCATTTGGAAGTTCTTTTCACTTGTCAGCAAGAAGTCGTTCATCATAGGAAAGACATAGTCGTTGAGCATAGCGTTCCTTATTGTCGATTCCGTCAGCCCAAACTTTTTTTTTTAATTGTGGCCTCAATTTTCTATTGCTCTGAAAATACAAGGACACTGGAGCCTTGCAGACTTGAATTTAATGTGTTCAGAAATGAGAAAGTAGGTATCCGACAAATAAGAAAGCGTCAAAAGTCAAGAAAAGTCACCTTTAGTTTTGTTTCCAATTGCGAATCAAACAGAAACAGTCTCACCTCAACATGCAGCTAGAATAAGCGAGTCAACCTCGAAATAACCACCGTACCCAGGGACATACGCAGGGGTTGGGTCCTGGGAGGTCGGACAGCCCCCCCCCCCCCCAAGATTTTTTAAAAACTAGTATCAATTTTGGCCAAATATATGCATTTTACGTAAATTTCACTCCAAGACACACCTCGGACCCCCAAAACCCACTTCTGGGTACGTGCCTGAGCGTGCCTCAGAATGTAAGGTAAATGTTCATAATCATTCTTAATCTCATTACACAATGCAGCGAAAATTCTGGAGTTAAGAGGATGACGACCCTTGATAAAGTTTACAATATTAACGAATTCATAAAATAATATTTTATCTTGGATGGTATTCCATGTACAGCAAATGCTTCACGACGGGTACTGCAGTGCGTTCATTTGGCAAAGAGTTCAACAGTCTGGACATGCGCAAAAAAATTCCCTTTGGTTTACCTGCCATTGTCCGAGCACCATCTGCACTAATCTCAATACATGTAGTCCTTTCTAGTTTATTTTCAAGGATAAAATGATTAAGAATGTTAAAGAAGGCCTCCGCAGTTGTATGTACGGCAGTGTTTCACAAAACAAAATATATTCATGGGCCTTGTCGTTGTGTTCATATCGACCAAAAGCTACCAAATTTGCATTTCTCGAAATATCAGTACTTTTTATACAATTGTAATGAAAAAATATTCACTGGAACTCAAACGTTGTACGAATGTGTCCTTTACTTTTTCAGCCAATTCGTCGAATCTCCATTTCAGAGTATTTTTCGAGAGATGCTAATGAAACTTCTTTGGAATGTTTTTCGCCAAGCAAATTGAGAGTAGTTGCTTTCCTTTCCGGAAAAAATAAATCTTTACCAATTGTATGAAACTATCAACATTTTTTTGTTCACCATAAATACTTTATATGAAGCTAAAACAGCCTTTTCATTATTTAAACCTGACACAAAGTCTTTAACTACTTCTTTGTAATTGGTTAAGTTCTGCAATATTATAATGAATAGGTTTATTCACTGAAGGACTGTGCTTTGTTTCGAGATGATGTGATTTCGAAGGTTTCACGGCCACATTCGATAGCACTTGACCACAAATAACCACAATGTGGTTTCAGATCACCATCTCATTTAAGAACTGAAAATCCCAATTCTAACTATTTCCGGAAATATTTACGCACTTTCTGGGACACTACATTATCATTTTGGCTACATGAACACTATTAGTAGAAATCAAATCAATACATAGGCTTACTGTCATGTTCTTTAGGTTCACTGAACGTTGGTAACGCATGTTGGACCGATTTAAGCCACCGATCTATTTTTCGTACATATTGACACAGAAGTCTGAAGTTAACTGTTCCTTTTCTTTTTAGTTCAAGCGTCTAGCGAAAATCGGATTTAAGATTTTCATATCAGACCATTAAATGTTGTAGTTCATTCACTTCGTTTATTGCATTGGTTGATTCCTGAGTTCGATTTTAACTTGGCTTTCTTGATAAACAATATCAAGTTTTCAAATTATTTTATAAAAGGAAATCTACATAATATAATGTAAATACCGGGAAGTAAATTCTCGTTACAATCAAACTATTGCGGCCCCCTCACATGCTTGTTACGGACCCCAGGTTGGGAAACATTGATCTCACGCAAAGTTAAACTGTAGTGCTGATAAGACATCACCTTGTTTTAATCCGCTGAGAATCTTCAGACTATCTGACATATTACTACCTACCCGTACTCTGCTTACGGGGTTGCTGAGACACATCTTCAATAGCTTAACCGCATACATCAATCTACTGCAAAAAATTTACTCGACTTCCACATCTATCATTAGACTACATCAAGAAAGTGAAAAAATTTAAGTTGGAAAAGGGATAAGGGAGACTCAACTTCTCCAAAACTATTTTCTGCGGTCCTGGAGGTAGCGTTCCAAAATTTAAACTGAAATGAAGTTGGAATAAAAATCAATGGCGAATTCGCTGATGATATAATCCTGTTTTCTTGAAGTGCAGAAAAACTTCAAACCAGAATGGAAGAGCTGAGTAATGAAAGTTAGAAAATAGGCCCTAAAATGAATATAAGTAAAGCAAAGTAATTTACAATAAACATCCTAAAAAGAAGGAAGTGAAGATGAACGGAGAGACAATAGGCATAGTTGATGAGTATGTTTACCTATACGGCAGCTGAAAGCATCGAATGCCAAGTTGACGGATTAAATAAATAGAAGATGTAAAATGGCGTGGAGCTCGTTTGGAGCATGAAGAAGTATTTTTAAAAGCAAACTACCAATGCGTTTCAAGCGTAAAGTTTATAATCAATGTGTCTTACCTGTGATGATGTACGGCTGTGAAACTTGGACATTGAATGCGCAAACGACTCAAAGATTGAGAGTCACACAAAGAGCAATGGAAAGATACATGCTGGGAATAACCAGGAGGGACAGGAAGACAAATGAATGGATTGGCTCACAAACAAAGATAGAAGATATAATCAGGACTGCGAAGAAGATGAAGTGGAGATGGGCGGTCACATAGCTAGAAGAACAGATGGAAGATGGACGATAAATGTACTACATTGGATTCCTAGAGAAAAGAGGGAGGCCTTCATCCAGCAGTCGATAGAAAACGGCGGAAGAAGATGATGATTCAAGGAATATGCGTAGAATATTCCGGAACAATTGAAAGCGATCGTAAGAATATAGAAAAAACTCAAATCACCGGGAATAGGCAATATCTCAGGTGAATTAATTAAAGCAGGAGGAACGGCACTAATCAAGAACTTCATAAATTGATAAGTGCTATATGGAGAAAGGAGGAGTGGAACTTGCACGAACTTCCAAAGGAATGGAAAATCTCAATAATAGTGCCAGTTTTAAAAAAAGGTGATAAAACGGACTTTAATAATTACCGCGGAATCTCATTACTCCCAACAGGTTACAAGGTACTGAGTAATATCCTGCTAACTCGCCTAAGCGTATACGTAGATGAAATAATTGGAGATCACCAATGTGGATTTAGAAGAAATAGATCCACGTTGTACAAGATTTTCACCTTGAGACAAATCTTGGACAAGAAATGGGAATAGAATGGGACTGCTCACCAGTTATTCATCGATTTTAAGAAGGCTTATGACTCTATCAAAGGGGAAAACTATACAATATGCTGGTACAATTTGAAATTTCGAAAAAGCTCGTGCAACTAGTGAGGATGTGTCTCAGCGACCCCATAAGCAGAGCACGGGTAGTTTCTATGCCAGATAGTTTCTAGATTTGCAACGGATTGAAACAAGGCGATGCCTTGTCACTACTACTGTTTAACTTTGCGTTAGAATATGCGATTCAGAAAATAAAAGAGGCCAAAAAGGAACTAACATTGAATGGTTTGAATCAACTGTTCGTGTACGCGGATGATGAAGATTTAATAGGGGACGATACAGATGCACTTCAAAGCAACACCGATGTCTTAGAGAAGCGTGCGATGAGATAGGTCTACAGGTAAACATAGAGAAAACAAAATACATGATAACAAGCCGAAACACAGGGAATGAAGGTAATAAAAACATAACAATTAAGAATGAGAACATAGAGAAAGTATACAGTTTTAAATACTTGGGAACATACAAAAACAAGGTCACGGAAAGAATAAAAGTCGTTTAGCATCGGGGAACGCATGTTTCTACTCAGTCCAAAAACTCCTAACCTCTCGATTAATATGAAGGAAATTGAAATTGAAAATATACAGAAGGGTTATTCTGCCGGTAATACTTTACGGTTGCAAAAGTTGGAGTACGACCCTAGCAGATGAACATAAATTACGTGTGTTTGAAAATAAGATCTTGAGAAAGGTATACGGGCCGAAACGGGAGGAGATGACTGGGGAATGGAGGAGATTGCATAATGAAGAACTCCACGGACTGTACGATTCACCAGATGATGTAAAAATAATGAAATCGCGAAGACTAACGTAAGATGGGCAGGCCATATAGCTCGAAAATGGAAAAACGAAGAGTATACTCTATCCTGGTTGGAAGACCGGACGAAAGGATACCATTAGGAAGACCGAGACGTCGTTGGGAGAACAATATTAGAAGGAATATTCGAGAAGTAGGTGTTTGTGATGATTATTGGCTTGATATTACTCAGGATAGAATCCTATGGAAAACGTTTGTTACTGTGGCGATGAACTTGCGAGATCCGTAAGCCATAGAGTAAGTAAGTAAGTAAGAATGCTCTTCTGAGAATATTAAAGGGATATTATAAGTTTGAATTGCCGAGAATCCCCAGAATATTCTGAAATTAATATTCTCAACATATGGTTAGAATAATCTTAGAATATTCCAAGGAATATTTTCAGAATATACTCTCATCTAGGACAATCATATATGGTTAAAGTGTTCTACGCATATAGGCCTACTAAGGAATATTCTATGAATATCTAAGGGATATCCACATGGTGATATTCGTGGTATATTCTAAGGATATACCTACGCTGTATGGGAGCAGTTGGTCCCAATCGTTAACTGTGGGTATTCTTGCATCCCAAACACTTATAGGACAACTTGAAACAGTGTTCAAGGACACCCCGAGGTATTACTCTTTATAAATTGTTCCGGCCTTGCGTGGGATTTGAAGGTGAATGGACCCTCCTATAAGGCAAATACAAGTTAGTGAATGGGGAACCCTTTCCTATCCTAATAAGCATGCAACTTGGATATGCAGCCGACCGAAAGCGACGATTCTGTGCTGACCCTTTAACTACAAATGCTACCTAAAACCAGGGCAAAAGGAAAACCTGAAATAAAACAATAGGTTTACTTGAACACCTATTTAGTACTTGGGAGTGAAGCCAAGAGTAAGAACCAAGAACTGAAGATGCAGGCTCTTTTATTGTCTGCTCTCATGGCAGTAAGAAAGCTTCCGCCAAACCAAAATAGATTTATTACATACACTTTTCATTTAGAAATAATTTAGAAAATATTAAATTGTATCAAAAGTTTCCAAATTGATCATAAGATTATTTAATATTATAATATTTCCTAAATATTGTCTCTTTGCTTGTAAATAGTTTTTTGGCGCGAATTAGTAAGTTAGTGTCCTTGCGCCATGTACTAAAGTTTTCTATACACACATATATAATTTCAAAATCATGTACTCTAAAGAATAATTTTGTCCCAAAGCTTTGAATATTATTATTATTATTTTACTTAGAGATATATCCAAAAGTCTTTTAATGAGGCTAAACGTTCAGCAGTAATTTTTATCATATATTTTTTCAATCTAAATTATAACAAATTTCTTGATTTGCCAAAAGGGTGAATTTATACAAAATTTCGGGAGCGACACAGGTAGCTAATTAGTTTACAACCTATGGCACTCACCAAATACGAGGGCCGTTACAAACTATAAATATGAATAAGGCTATATAAAAGATCTTTTCAATCCTACCCAGCAGGATGATCCCTTACAATTAGATCAGGCCGCTATTCTTATTATTCTCCGCCCATAGAGGAAGTGAAAGTTGACACAAAAAAAGGACTTAACTTTCAGAGAAATAAAACTTATAATTATAAAGTTTAAACGGTTTCAGAATTTACGTATTGTTATGTAAAAAATTTCTACATAATTGTGTGAAAACAATAAAATTCTTCATGATTTCCAGCAAATTAGTTCCTTAAGAAAAATATGAGCTTCAAAACTCAAAGAAAATAAGTATTAAATATGAGGTTTACATTATTATATACCTGAAACTTTGACAATCTTAATTAATCATTTCTGGCATTCCACAAGGATCAATGTTGGGTCCACTATTTCTCCTATTACGTTCATTAGTACCTGCATTTCAAATATTAGTTGCAAATATTTTTTTCTTGATAACTACTCATAAGTCATAGAAAAAAATTAAACACAAAAAGAAGTGTTTTGTTGAAACGAATTTAAACATATTTTTAATACTAAACTCAACAAAAGATTTAAAAAAAAAATAATAATAAATAGTTTCACTGAGGTTCAGTGATAAGGATCAATTCAACGTATGTTGAAAAAGGGACAATTTTATTAACATTTTAAATTTCAATTAGCGTTCAGTAATAAAACATATTTTTCAATTTTTGTATCCTTATTCTGTATAGTTATATATTCATAAATTTAACAAAAAATACTGAAGTCACATGAAAAGAATTGTGAATAATGCTTTTCTTCAGTCTTATTAGATACACCATTACAACAAATTTATTATAGGCTGCACCAAAATTATTTCATAAAATGTATTTGATTACTTCTGCGTACGTGATTTTACATTTATTATTTTTTTAATATTCGGTTCATGTTAATGTTAGTCAATTTAACATGGTGGTCTTTATTCAAAGAGAAAAAAAAATATTAACAAGTCAGTGTATAAACGTTCTTCCTTATATCTGACAGGAAAAAAAAGTACCTCGCAGGTGGCACCAGGAAAAATAAAGTAAAAAAACAAATTAATGTCTTAAAACCCTTATTCTCAAGGGTTGGGCTTATTATGCAGATTTTTCGCACCTCTTAAGTTTATGAATGAACATTTTAAACTGTTTGGTTGTTGAGGTTTTTATACATGTACATGCAGGTGTCCATCATTTTTTTAAAAGTATTATTTCTCTGTTTATTTCTACTTTCAAGTGAAATGGGATATGAGTGTTAATATCTTATGGAAGGGTTATAACATATACCCACCAAACGGAGATATAAAAAAAAAAACAATGTTAATTCGTTATTTTCTTTACGCTTTTCAAGGCATAAAATGTTTACTTCAGGACCAGAAAATGTCGCTTTGTTCCGTTTGACAATATTTTTTTTTTAAGAGTCCTTTCTTCGAGAAGGTTTTTATATCATACCTGTGAACCAGTAGAAATCTTGCTGAGAAGATTTGATGGGTGGAAAAGCTAGCAATATAATTTGGATTTTATGGCTAAAGGGCGGGTCTTTCTTCATATTTTCCACAGGTGGTTGGTTCTTCTGAGGCCACAAAACACTTTATACTCTTTCAAAACATTTCACGTCTAAATGACACCTTCAACCACCATATCATATGTATATTAAGCACACAGTTTGAGTGGTTTTATGCATGTTATTGTTGGATATAAACAAAATGGAAAAAGCTCTTTCCAGTCCCATGTGTATTGTCAATAAATGTAAGTGTTCTGGCAGACTGGAAAAGAAATAGGAATCAGAATATTTAATAAATTATATGTAATGGAATCCCTCATTTATTAGGAGTAATGGAAGGCTATTGGTTAGTAAGTAGAACTGTAATGAAACGTATGAAACCTGAAGAACGCTGTAAATCTTTCCAAAACTGCTACAATGCGCTCTTTACTTAAAAATCACAATACGAAAGGTAATGTATGCGTTATCTACAAATATTATACCCTTGGTAGAGAATTACAAGAATCTTGGCATCATATTTGATTAAAAATTCAATTTTACTTCAAACATTTAATGCTTCATTTATAAAGAACTCAATGTTCGTGGCCTTCTATATATAAAAAAAAAATTCAGAGCTCTTCCAATTTTTTTCTCATTTACACTGTTCGTATTATTGAATGCTTTTCACCTATCTGACTTCTGAAATCAAGTTATTTAAATTGTCTTAAGTCCAATGTTTCTTCGTTAGTATTGTGCAAACAAGATACCGAACCTGCTACAAAAAAAAAAAAAATCTAACGATGATTTCAAAAACCCATAAACACGAAGAAAAATTAATGGTTTTAAATTTCTTTATAAGATAGGAAGGGTACACTCAAGACCAACAACCTTGTTTCCTCTTTTTAATGTAAGATACGAAAACAAGCTGCGCGTTATTAGCATTATTTCTACCTCCTATGACTGTGATTGAGTCTGGTTTAGCGATTTTTAGGTAGATTTCGAAGAAAATATACCTATTGAGATCGGTACGATATGAAAGTGTATATTTATATAGAATATATACAGATGCTTATCAGAATAATGGAAACACCTGAACGAAAGTGCAACTTACCAGATTAATATGGTGTCGGGCCACCTTTCGCCTTCAGAACAGCCTTGATGCGACGTGGGATGGAGGCATAGAGGTCGTGAATGGTAGCAAGTGGAATATTACACCATTCCTCGTGCAAGGCATCGGCCAGTTCTGTGAGAGACGATGGAGTGGAAATCGTCGCCGGAGTCGTGTTTCCAAGATGGACCACAGATGTTCAATTATGTTGAGATCTGGGGATTGGGCGGGCCAGGGGAGGTGTTGAACTTCATCCCGATGTTCCTCAAACCACGCTGCAACAACTCCAGCTGTGTGAATGGGTGCATTATCATCCTGGAATATGGCGTCATTGTCCGGGAACAACATCCGGACCATAGGATGCAAGTGGTCTCCTAAAATTGCGACATAATCGTTGGCAGTGATGCGTCCGCGAAGTGTGACCACAGGACCCAATGAAAACCATGATATTGCGGCCCACAGCATCACCGTGCCGCCGCCATGTTTCACAGTTGGGCGGAGACACTGCAGATCATACGCTTCTTTGGGCGTTCTCCACACATAAACACGGCCCGTGGTTTGGAATAGGGTGAATGGTGACTCATCCGACCATACCACACGTTTCCAGTCGTCAACGGTCCAAGTTGCATGGTCGTGGCACCATTTGCGGCGTGCTAAAGCGTTCTGGTCCCTGATGAGAGGTTTGGCCCGTGCAACACGACCCCGTAAGTTCATGTCATGTAATTCGCGGCGGACTGTGATTGTCGAAACAGGTTGGGGGAGGTGCTGATTGAGTTCCTCCGTCACTTGCTCCGCAGTGGCACGACGGTTCCGCGTGACAATGCGCTTTAATATCCGGCGTGCCCTGTCACTGATGCTTTTCTTCCGCCCACTGTTCCGCTTCCCCGATGTGGTTTTCCCGTGTGTTGTGTAGGCCGTCATCACCTTCGACACTGTCCCTGGCGA
>JAGDQP010016157.1:22048-41121 GCA_022664845.1 Lepisma saccharinum | reverse complement strand
TATAATTCAAATGAGTCAGTTTCTTATCAACTCCTGTCGTTAATACTTACCTACTTGCGATCAATTATCAACTACATTTAGCATAGATCTTCGTGCTTATTTTTACAGAATTAAGAATGTACTAATAAGCCCTTTCGGCGCTCAGGAAAAAGATAAGAAGTTCTTAGGAACGGGAATCAATCTAGAGTTGCATTTGATACCAGATTGCTCAAACTAACTGAGCCTCAAACAACACAATGAATATTTACTAACAAAACTCGTTATGTTAAAGAAGTTTGTCAGTTTTGTTGCGTTATATTAAAGAAATTCGATCCAAAAATAAATGTGCATGATTTTAACAGGATATACGTAAAAAAGACGAAAACAATTTTAGTAACGTTTCACGTTTTTATAACGCATTTACTGTTAATGCAGACACGTATATACAAAAATACAACATTTGAAAAAGGACGTTTTCTCCTGTAGTCAGAGATGAGTGTTTTCGATGTAGCAATGTAGTCATTTTGAATGGCCTTAATCACAGCGATAATATGGTAAACTTGTAACCAGAAATACTTAATGATCACGTAGGGCGATCAGACAGTTATAAAATTATTATGTAGAAATCGGAGATGAGCTGGTTGAAACTAATATAAATGTGTTTGTTGATCAAGCAATATGCTATTTATCAAAAAGAAGTCAATGGAGATATAATTAATTATCGGAACAGCTATAATTGTTAACCATAGTCGTGTCAATAATTGTGTGTTTTACTGAACTAAAAGTAGAGATATTTTATTGGGAATATTTAAAAAAAACGTTTCAAAATTAAAACTTCTGTTACTTTTTTAAATGCCAAATGGCACCTAAAAACTTGCATTTGAAAGTGCATAACAAATATGAACACCGTAAATTAATCTTGAGCATATTTTCATATTCTTAATATCAATATTTCCTTATTTCATAATATTTTACTCACTTTCAAGCATATTTCCACATATACACGAACAACAGTACTTTAAATTTCTCCTTAATTTGCATAAAAGCGGTGAAGAAGTAACTGGCGATAAAAGATTTGTCAGAGTGGCAGATAAGTCCCTACGTTGCTCAAGCACCGCTAATAAGGTATGTGAAATCTTCTGTTTTGTGGACTACAAAATAAAATTTGAAGTGCAAGGCGACACAAAATTATACGTAGGTAGATTTAAATCTCAAATCTTTTTTCTAAAACTATGAGAATATAGCCTTAAAGAAAACAAAACACTGTGTAGTTACATTTACAGCCTGGGAAGCAATACATACACCAACAGGTTAATGCAGATTAGGTTTGTAACAATTTCTTCGACCGAAGTGGAATGGCCGTTCGCTCTGTATAAACCCCTACTACATTATAATACTGAAAGTTTCATTTTGACTAACTTCAAACATGTTTTCGATCATTACTGTTACAGAAATTTGCAAAATATTATGGTGAACGTGAAACTTGTGATGTAGTTATTAATTTGCATCAATCTGTAACAAACTGTAATTGTTAACCCTAGTTGTAACAAATGAGGCTAATTATATTTTAGAAATACAATATAGATATTGAAATCAACCTGAGCCTTAGATGTCTAATGACCATAAATAAATAAAATTTAAAAAATCAAATAGATTTTGATATATATATTTCTTGGCTTCTGAATAGTTTCCGCTAAGTATTTTTGGAAACTTTCTTTGAAACAAAATTCTAAGTACTTTAAATGTAGTTTCGGAGCTTCAGACATCCTGATACACAGATACATCTTTCACAAATGTCATATATCAACAAATAATGACACCAAATCTTTTGGTTTAGCAAATTACAAAGTTGTACCTAATATATATGATATGACATACTCTTATGAGACCATAATGAACAAAATTCTCAGAAAATACGTACTCACCCATTCACCATTATAAAGCATGACAACTTCATCAACTGATATTTTCATAGGGCTTACCTGTCAATAAAAATAGAAGTGAAATTAAAAATCAAGTAGACAGTTTACAACAGCATTAATTTCATACAACTGAGAAACGTAAAACTTGTTTTGATTTCTTATTTAGTACTCTGATTTTAGTATAAAACTAATGCGGAAATTCAGTTTGGAATTTTTACCGTTGGAAAATAACACATACTTAAGGTCAATTGATCTATGTTTGAATAAAATTGTTTAAAACGTTTCAAATAATTGTTGTAATTTTATTTTATGTTCTTTGCAGCACTTTCAGAATTTGATCTGTTTATTGTATTCACTTTCTATATACCTATCCCTTAAGAAGCTAAACATAACGGCATTGAAGGAAACCAATGAGAACATAATCCGAAATCTGGATTTTCAGTTCAAACTCACGATCGAAAGACTGCACAGTAGACTTCCTCGGAGCAAACCAGGCTGCAAAATTTCTTATCTTTGTGTTGCAATGTTTCTTTGTTCAAAATGTAAAAGTTATTTTCAAATTAACGTCTACATAGTAACTGTCCACTATAAAAAGTGTGACGTTTATTTGATCATAAACGAATTGCCTTTTTAACGTTTAAATTAAATTTAAAACTGTTTTGAGTAGACGTGTTAATGTTATGTATATTTTACCGAACGTTCTAAAATCATATTATTTGTAAAACTATTACTTTTAGGATTACTGTTTAAAATATGAGGATACAACCCGAAAAAAGCCAGGCAACTTAGCTGCATGAAAATTTCCAGTAACTTCACTCACATAAAACAGATCATTCATTTTTCAGGGATATTGGGAGTTTAATAAATCTAAAGCGGGATACAAACGCGGGTCACTTAATTAGAAGCCTAGTGACCGAAGCCAGCCGAAGAAATCAACACAACAAAACAGTATAACCACAGAGGTAAATGTGGTGTCGAAATTACGAAAACATAAACTAAGTTACTACCACGACTTGCGCACTACTAACACATACCATATTTCAATATGCTTTGTTTATATTAAGAATCTAGAAATATCAAATTATTATTTAATTGTTTGGATATAAAAGGGGTTTGAAACTGGTTTAATCAAAGTTTGTACTAACAGGTTAACAAAATAAAGTATTAGGAAGGATTGACTGGAGAAGCACAAAACACACAATGTATTATAATGATTTCGGCATTCCTATGACAATTGTCCAATCTTCTTCCATTTGTTCATTTGGCATTTTTCGTGTGCTATTACTTGCTCCTTTAGATATTATAAAACTGGTTTCCTCTCTAAAATAGTTTTTAAAAGAACTGTAGGATAATTAACTGTATACTTATAATACAAACTCGAAGTTTGTCAATGCTTCTTGAGTAATCCTGCTGTTTTAATAAGGGAAGTTTTAAGTCCAAATTCTTCTTCGTACTGTACTAGTAATAAGAAAAAAAATAACTGCAGTGAAAGGAAGAATATAAAATAAAATAAACATTTTAAAGATGTCTCATTAAATGTCTAAACAAGAATAATAGATTTTTACTGTATATTTAACGAAAGAAGCAGCTGAAATTTAACAAGCAAGAAAAAATAAAAAAATCTCTAAACAAAACATAATACAGCCGATTTGAGTTCAGCCAACAGTATTTGATAAGAAGATTTAAATTTTCCCACAAGAAGAATCTTATTTTCCGTTTAATGAAGAAAATACCTTTTGTAAAACGCAAGCCTATTGACTTTTTTTTTTCATAACCATTTTTGTCGTAACTAAGAAGAAAGCACTAAACGTAAAGATCTTCAATTAAATTCATTGAAACGCTTGAACTTAAATTCTGCACATATGTTTCATATTTTGTAAATAAAATATTACATAGAATGAAAATGTATTTCGCAGAAAAAACATTTTTCCGCATAAAGTTGCATGTGTATTTTGCACTAACAATGGTGGTATACAATGTTCCGATAAATAAACTTATAAAATAAACTGTATCTATATTCAAACTAAATGTATAGTTAGCTATATCACTCTTGGTTTATCTTGTCTTCGATTTAGTGCCCACCAATAAAGTTAAAATTGTAAAAAAGGTTGTTGCTGTTCTTCTTTTATTGATGTCATTTTAGATCACCTTATCTTCTACATTGTGAATTCATGTGGGAAAAATGTTGTTACTTTATCACACGTTTCTAATAGAACACCTGGTCAGCCATCGTTGCTACTCAAGAGTTTATGTGCACACAAATCGAAATTGATTTTCGAACACCTAATTGAATACAAAATAACCTAAAGGCAACTTAAAGACCTACACTATGGAAAGTTGTATGAAGCGTTTAGTAAAAAATGAAAATTTAAGACAATAATGGATATGATTTCAAATGTATTCTTATGACTGTATACTCTGCTTGAAAGTATTAACAGTCCATTGGCCTACAATAAACCCCTATTGAATATCCTTTTCGTTCTACAGGTATTGTATCGATTAAAATAATTTGCTTCACGCCAACCATTTTGGGATATATCATAATCTTACAATGTTTACACTAATGGTTTTAAGACTCTATGCGAGTTTATACCCTATTAATAGAATGTCCAAAACACACTGATAGCGTTTTCCACACACTTTCCTCATTTGTCTGTCTCAAAGAAAAGCACATTGATCGTAATCATCTACGAAGCAAGGTCTGAAGAAGCAAGTCAGGTGCCGGTCATTTCGTATGTTGGAGATTCTGGTGTAAACATTTTGACAGGCTAGTGACCCAGCTTTCATTGCACTAAAACAATCACATTCAACCAAATTCAGAATTTCAACTGTTCTTCAAACAATCCTGAACAACTGGCTGCGGTACCTGAGCGATTGAAGTCTTTAGCTACTCGAGAAGGAGTATTGCAGAAACACCTACATATCATAATCAGGAACGGTTCACTGCCAAAACCTTGTCACGTTCACTACCCAATAACTGTCGGCATGTGGTGACTCAATTCCCAGCAGATGTATGGTCGTGTTGCACTATTTGAGGAACTCTGGACGAATAATCGAGATCAATCATGTTGTGAATTATGCTGGACTATGTTGTTTAATCCTCTGTTCAGAATAAGCATGCACTAATCATGAGTTTCTATGTAACATCGTTGAGCACAACATCACCTCTGCTGGTGTCATTTTGGAATGTGCTTAGTTTCACTGTTCTGCTCTTTTTAACACGGCAAATATCTCTGGAGGTAGAATCGTCACGAAGCATTTCTTTAAAACTAATGTAGTAATAGCACACTCACGTCACCTTTCTCCAGTGACACGTTCTTCTTTACTGAAAATAGTGTAATATTTCCAGATATGTTATAAATAACTTACCACATGTTGTTTCGACCTACACCGCGGAACAACAGTCTTACTTGCTCTATTTACATTGCTCAGAAACCACATCGATTTAGCCTGAAGTTAACAGCATGAAATTATAAATCATCTTGGTACTAAACTTACTCATCTATGGACACAATAGAAACCACATGTGATTTTCTTCTCTTAGTTTTTCTTGAACTGTAAATATTCCCAAGAAGTCTCAGAATGTTTGAAAATTTAAAACATAAGTATTTCATTTTATTCCATTTTTGGTAGAGAGCTTCCAGTTTAATCCTTTTGTTTTCTCTGTAACTAAGAGTATTCAATCATGAGAAGCATGCAGTTACACTCTAAGTTGCAATGTTTGCAAATAAGAAGTCAAGACCCTATAGTAAAGTACCAAATGTAACGACTTACACATCGTCAATGAATAGCCTTCCAAGATCAAACTTTCTTTACATAGAAATGTCTTTTGGCTTACCTTAGTTACACAAGGTAACTATCTGTAAAGTACATTGAATTCAAGATATGATATAGCCACTGAGTTCCCGTTTCTCGCCCTGGAACAAAGAAATTCTATAGCCTAAAATACACAAAAGAATAATAATGTACAACTTTAATATAACTCAAATGAAATTTCCAAGTTAGATTAATTAATGTTGTCACTTTATTTGTTTTGCTTGAAATGCAATTGCATTTCCTTGTAAACAATTGCAAAAGAAATCAGGACTACTAATTAGAGTTAACATAATTGTCATCTTAATATTTCATCCGCTGTTTAGTTTGAAACATGAAACAATTCAATAGCGTTGTAGTCATAAACATGCTGAATATAAGGGCTTGGAATTGCAAAATTCAACGTAACTATTCGCGTTCATCTGTTGGCAGTGAACCATATTGGTGGACCAATAAAATATTTACATAAATGGATGTGGTAGTGATCATTTGCATTTGTGTGTATGTACTTGCGGAGAGATCTCTATGTACTTAGCCATCATTGTGTATTATCTACAGCCACCGTTTGTGGAATCTCTAAGTTTGTGTTTGTTTTGCATGAACTGCTCATTGCCTAGGGCAATATGACACGTACGATATAACGTGTGTATTGCTTATTCAAAGTGCTGACGCTTGTTATTAACAAACATATGTTTTTGTTAATAACAGAAACAGCAATAACAAGTTATTTTATATCACAAGACTACTACCAATACTTTGAAAAGCTTTCAAAATAAACAAACATGTGTTATCCATGACAAAAGTTTGGTTATCGGGAACAAGACTTTGATTATTCTGAACAAAAGCTTTCATCTATGTATGATTTTAGTTAGAATGTTATATGGCACAAATACATAAGAAAAACTGGAGCATGCTGGGCACATGTAATGTGTACCGTACGTGTAACTTGTTTCTTCATGCTTCGGAATTTCACGCTCCATAAAACGTATTCAGCTGACAAATACACCTACTGTTTGTGGTAGTTCATATGGCGTATATCATCTTGTGTTATATTTGAAAGTAGAATTGACAAACAGGGTAAATACTTTACAAATTCACAACGCGAGAACGGTTTCTACCGATTGTATATGCTGAACCAAGTAGAATCGGTGTTGTCCTCCAAAGAAATGGTACATCTCTGTAGCTAATGTAATGTTTAATGGCTGTGGTACGTCGTTCAGAATGCGGTACACTTGGTACAAAAAGGACTACGTTCTATGAAGTGAAGTGGGACACTCTGCTTTTCCGAAATTAATCCGTGTTGTTCTCTAACAGCCCATATAGGATTCGCCAACAGTCACGAGAAGAACCGGTCTAAATCCATGGCATTAAAAGTTCAGAAACGAGGTGGATCAATGAGTCTTTCTGTCACAGTATTTGACGAACACTTGTTCGTTTGTGGTATGGTGAACAGCCAAAATTACATTAAAATGATTTCCGAGTACATGATTCTTTGAGGACTAAACATAACGGGTGTCGCAGATTTTCGATGTTCTAGCAACAGAATTCCGATGTCAAAGCTTTCGGAAAATACTAAATTGTTTAAAGACAATAATGTTCTATTACTTCCATGAACAACTCAATCATTAGATATCAACGACATCACAAACGTCTGGAATTGATTGGAGAAACTTGATAAGGAGAAGAAACTGAAGAGAATCGATTATTTGAGAAAATAATTTTAGACAAGTTTGGAATGAGTTGGGGCGTGGTGATTATTGCAGAAGAGTGGTTGTGTCGTTAAGGTCAAACATGATGAGATTTTGTTTCCACTCAAAAGAAGGTTATACAAGTTTAGAACTGATAATTGGAAAATTGTATTCTTACAGTCGTCAGCTCTGACAAGTCTTCTATCTGCTTTTTTAATAAAATACATTGTGTACCAAGCAACATACACCAGAAGTATGTTAAGGCCCATCTTACTATCTGCGTACACATAGATGATATCCAGCTTAAGTGTTTTTCTTCAAATGTATATTGTTTTCTTACTATCCGCGTACACATGGGTCATATCCAACTTGTTCTTCTTCAAAAGTATGCGTGTTTCTCAACAGGAATATTTGATTCTTTTTAGATAAAAGCTTTAAGTAATATTTGTGGGAAGAAATATGAAAAAGAACCAATTGTCGACGATACAAAATGCAAGATATCGAATGTTGTTTTTCAGGACTGTAATTTTTACAGCATCATCTAGTTCCTGTGTATTCAATTTTTTCATTATTTAAAATTCAAGAACAATAGCAGAACATCATCAAGGCTTTTCTGTCAATAATGAAAAGTTTTCCTCAATCACACCAGACAAATGCCGGTATAGTACCTTCAAACTGTACCTACATTGGAAAGTGAAATGGCATAGGCGCCAATTTTATAAAATAGCCATTCCTTCACTATCCTGTGTTACGTAGTCTGTTCTAATGAACAATATGAACGGCATATGTATATCTGCTTTCTGTAGGAAATAAGTGCAGCAAAGCATAAGCCATAGTTAACACAGGATTTTAAAACGTTCTTTTGTATTTCCTTAAAATATGAGGTTTTGGAGTATATGTACTTTTTACTCTCCACCGTCGGTATTGTTAGTGAAGATTAGGGCACCTCTGAGGCAGTTGTGTCCAATCTTAAAAGGAACATACAACAGCCTTCGTAGTAAGTATCAGAGTAGGAGGTAAATACAATGAACTTTACATTATAGAAACTTCTCTTGTTTGTTTAGGTGACTTGGATGGCATTCCTAGCAAAGGGAATTTGAAGCGAGACTGTAACGATGTGTATTACGTTTGATTCTTTAGTTCCTGAAATATAAATCTAACAACATTACGATTGTCAAATTATGAGATCGTCTGCTAATTCAACATCCCATAATAATTTGAATATGCATTGTAAAGTTACAGCAGCACATAATGACGTGAACTCAAAATTAAATTTGTCCAGAAATTCTTTAATGACTTTTCTGCTTTGGATTTGAGTGAAACCAAAGAAAGGAAAGCAGAAAGCGACGATGCATTTTTCGAGAAAGTAATTCAATTTACTCCAAATTCATTTCATCGTTTTTATAATCATCAAAAATAATTTAGGCAATGTGACAGAAACTTTGTGTGTATGTACTTCAATAGGGGAATGGAACAAACTACGATATTCAACTCATAAAAAGCCAATCAGTGATTTTATTGATCAGTCACAGGAACCAACTATTCTCCCCCTCCCTGTTCTCTTTCTTTTTTCGAAGCTAAGGTCTTTTTTTGAAAGTATAAAAGGCGTGGCTAGAGTCTGGAATTCAAAATGAATTCAGGCAGTATTCCAAATCGAATGAATATCAAGTTCGTTTATAGCTTGTAAGGAGGAAGAAAAATTACAAAAAAAAGATATTCATTTATGGAATTTGAACTTGACTGTAAAGAAAAAATACGAAAACAAAATTCAAACTAAAATATTTACACGTAGCATTTTAAATACGTAGCATTTATAAAGCTAATTATAATTGGTACTAATTTATGAAAACATACTGATGAAATGTTAAACACCCTGATTACCACATACGTGGTCAACTCGCATTCAGAAGGATCTTTTATTCATTGAAGTTTACATTCTTTCCCCACGTGAATGCCTGGTATTTTTTAAAAAAATAGCAAAAACAATCTACATTCCCAGTTCCTTCTATGACTCACGTAGCAATATATGTGACTTCGTGGACTATACGTAAATGTTATAAGAGAATCACAAGTACAAAATTCCAATATTTATTTATTCTATATATTTAAAGTGTATGTAAGTAAATCGTCAAATGTACAATTCTCAATATACAATAGCATCGATCATATTTAATATATATCATATATTGGTGTATTTACCTGTAATGTAGACCAGAGAATTTGGTTTCTGCGTGGTGGATTTTCCAACATCCATCAATTGTAAATTCAATACGGGCATTTATTATTAAAGTATGAGCTTCAATATTCCCTTTCAAAAATTCTTGCGGTGTCATGTATCATGCACAGCGATTAAAATACATAAAATGATTTGTAAAAGATATTTAAAAGAAAGATTCACACCAATTTTAATACAATCTTCTTAAGTGAACAATGTTATTATTTTCTGGCGTCACTGAATGACAATATCAAATGTCCCACCTTCCTTCCAATTGGAAACTCGCTTATTATTCTCAGTATTTTAGACTTCATTCTCTATAACGAGAAAGAATAGAATCAAAAGGTTAAAATTAAGTGGATAAACTTAAATATTATTACGCTGACAACACCTCCATATGTACCGGTCGGGAAAATATTTCATGGCGGAAAAGCTTAAGAGACGTTTTATATTAATTAAGTTACTCATTTAGGTGGTTCTATTTTGTTTGTCTATGGACAATAAAACAAACTCAATGAAAAGGTGACAAAATTGTTCACTGGAACGTACTTTGGTGGGCATAATCCACTTATCGTTCACACGCTTTGGATAAAACCTTACAATTTGAGAAGGTGCAATACCAAAATTTGCGAAATCGAGCTGACATCGAAATGAGCTAACGTAAGCACTACTAATAGAAGAAAACACGAGTTGTTTGGGCTCATACAAGGGACACAACTGCTAAGGGTTCTTTACGAAACAAAACAACAACTTTAGACAAAAACTACTACTGAAGATTTAAATGAGGTGGTAGGACAAAGAAAGAATATATACCTGACTGACTGTGTAAGGTAGAGAAGTGGTTACATTTGTACGATAAACACAAACGAGGATAACCCAAGGCTATGGCAGCCGAGAAGGCTAAATTTGTTCTGCAGGACGAATTACTTCAGTCAAAACACTGATGATAAGGAGAAATAGTAGTTATTGGTTCTTAAGAGCACTGGCTCAAGATTTTCATTAATTTTGGTTTGTCAGGTGAGAACTTTGTATCCGTTTCTCACAAATGACTGTTTATCCCTAAATCACGTATCGCTGCTGGGAGATTTTAATGATTACGATCAAATTTATTAATGATCGAAGATAAGTTCCGAAAACAGTGAATAAGATTATATTACTTGCAGTACGTGAAAACACATTATATCAGTGTTCGTTATTCAATGGGTTCGGAAAAACTTTGGATTAGTATTGGTAAGCAAGCACGTTTTAATACTAGTCTCCGATATCGTAACTCGATATTGTAAGGTTATCCTAAATTTCATCTAGAGAATGTCAGGATAGTACCTAAAATTGTATCTCTGACCACAATCTTATCCTTGTCTCTGGAGAAGTGCTCGCTGAGGAGTGTTATACCTGAAACATTTAATAGGAGGGGAGAATTTGCTGTCTAGCTCATAGAAATTAAATTTTAAAAATGCAATACTAAGTGACGTGTAATTACACTTGCGTACTTGGCTCAAAAATGCATTAATTCTCCATGTTGGAAATTTTTAATTTAAAACAGAAATTTATCGTTGAGTAACTGCAATGTTTGTTGTTGTTCTTGTTATTTTGCGAGAATACAATATAATTTCTTCATCTTTAAATGATGCTGATACGCAACCTGTTGGCGTAACTGCGCTGTCTATAACGAGACTTGGTTTCAAGCGAGAAAATACAAGGTCTTTCCTTTTACCAGCTAATTCCTGACGTTTAATTTTTAACGCGTGCTATATGTTTAATAAAAAGCAATACCTCGTATTTTTTTCCATTCTTGTATGAAGTGAACTAAACTGTATATTTACTTCTGCTCTTTGCTGCACCGTATAACCCAGTGACGACTTCAGTCACTTTCACCCGGGAGGGTGGCATTTAAGTTCATTGTAGGAGGAGAATAATTTTCCACAAAATTATTATTGTTTTTAAGATTTGCTGCTGCCAAAGATAACTACATATTAAAAACTATCAGGGGTGTAACTACAATGCTATGAAACCCTGCGTTGCGGATGAAGACAGGCGACATATAAATAGATAAAAAATGAGTTACTGAAAACCGAGTCAAAATCGCAAGAGAAGTCTAGACAATAGACAATAATATACAATGTTTCTCTTCCTTCAAAGCAAATAGTATAGCAAAACCTTATTGCCGATATGTGCAGACAAACATTTGGAGAAATAAAAAATGAGAGGGTTAAACCTGCCTGAAATGACCTACCGCTCTGGTACCAGCACACTAAAAATGCTGCCAAGGAAGAAAGATGATTGATCGCTTACTGTTTCTGGCACAAAATGATGTAAGCACAATTTTTCCAAACAAATTTTGAAATTCATGTTAAAATTATTTTCAAAACTGCCATTGCTTCAAATAACCCTACATTTCTAGCATAGATTAGATAATAAGGAATAACAAATATAGTTAACGAAAGTTACGGGAAATCTCTTCTTTCCCCACTCCCCTTGTAAGATAACGGGCTAAAATAAAATATAAATAGCGGCAATTACTAAAAATAAATAAAATCACTCTGTATGACGCATAAAAGGGTGTACTGGCCTTAAGCAATCCTACCGAGCCAAGTCTGGTAAAAGCCTGGACTAAATTACTTTCAAGACCCAGAAAAGATAATAAAAGGGACTTACTAACGTTCATATTACACTCATTCTCAGAAACTAAAAATTACAAACAGAGCATCTAGTATCCAACATTTTTGTGGATTGTGCTACTGAATTACTACATACATAAATAATGCATGTGCTTAGTGAACTAACAAGTCCAAGCCAAAACTAAGGTGATACAAGCAAAACTTATATAGCCAAAAACAGGATCGCTTATAGCAAGATGATCAAACATATAATTAAATCGAATATAATATTTGGGGGATAAATGAACAGTAGTCTTGAAACGTCTAAAAAAAATAGAGTGGCCTTTTTTAACTGTTTGTTAACAACTATGAACAAAAAGAGGTGTACATTAATCCTCAGAACATTGAAATTACACATTTCAATGGGTATTTGTAGTACCGTCAAACCGTGTAACTTGAGATAACAGGGTGACTTGAGACAGCTGCACAATTTTAGAACATATAGTTAGCCACATCGATAAATGATATAGATTTCGCTCGGGATCGTCAGTTGTTGCATTCTGGTATGTACGACAAGTATTCTGAGTAAAGATTTTGCAAGTCATGTACGTGCGTATGGCTCCTAAAAGTGTGCCATTGTTAAGGTCGAATTCTGTAAGAAAAGTTAATTGTTGAAACTTTCATCTGTGGGTTCTATAATTAGTTCTGTCGGAAAATAAATTCTAAGGGTATAGATTGAACATATATCGTATATAGAGCAAATGAAGAGTTGGTGTTTATATTGTCGTTTTTACGTGATTGCAAGGCTAGTTTACAGTTCAGGGTGTACCTTACCAAGCCAAGAAAGGAGCTACTTCTTCCTCATATTGGACTGATTCTAATGTAGATTTTCTGAAATTGGTTAGATCTTACGACAGCACAACAAACCAACCTAGAAGACGAAGGTGATTGATATTGAAGACTTTGATGTTGTACCTGGGAAGAGTATTGGTGGAATATTCAGAAAGTGCTAATGAATGGTCAAGAAGAGAACATGTTGGAAGGTGAATTTTCTAATTTGGATTAGACTCTACACCAAAGGTTTGTCCGGGTGGTCTGCTCGGTGTTGCACTCTCTGCACTGGAAGTGTAAGTTAGTACAGAACTGTGTTAATTATTTTAAGTTACAGTGTCTATTCGTACTCTTGTCGCTCGAACAGACTGATGATAATTTCAGTCTGATAGCAGGTAACGTCATCTGTAATCTCTATTCTCACACACACACACACAGAGGAGGCAGCACGACTCTCAAATGTCTGCATCCACCTGTACTCGCTGCCGAGCCGGGGCAGAAAGTGTTTGCCTTGGGGTACACTACTTGGCTCACGAGCCTGCCATCTGAACAGCTGAAGTTTACCCAGCGCCACCCAGTCGAACACAAAAGTGCGCACTAGTTCAAGCATGCAACCCGCTCTAACAAACTGCAAGTTAACAGCTACAATGAAATTATGGAAGAAGTCACAAATGCAGACACAGTTGTTTCAGTAAAAAAATACGAGTTCTCGCTTCAATTTGGAGAATTTGTATTTGTCAGTTTTGAATCAGAAATAGGACTTCGCCTGCGATATCTAGCCAGAATATTAACATCGAGGGAGACATTATGCAAGTTTTACTAAAGAAAGTGCAAAGGAGAAAGAGTTTCATATAGAAGACGTATCTTCCTTCCATGTGCAAGATGAATATTGTGAGCACGTTTAAGCCATCTACAGTTAGGCGGGCTTTGTTTGATTTGTTCAGCTTTACTTAAAGTTATTTTTCTAGTATGTAAGTTCAAAAACTTTAATTTACCAAACTGCCATACTGTATGTTTACATTATTGAAGTTTTGTACTTTAAAACCATCTTTGTAATATTGGAAAAATATTTAAAAGACTAATTTCTGTCCCAACTAATCCCAATAGCCACATTGTTTGGGACTAACTAACGAATTATGTTTATATCTCAAGTCACCTCAGCTAACGAGATGACGTGAGACAATGCATTCCAATTTATAACGAAAGTGTTTCTGACGAACAAATGTTGTTAATACCATACATACAATCATAAATGAGTATTTACACAAATCCATATCAAATACAGTTCGAAAACGAATTATAAAGTGTCTAAAAGTGAGCAAACATTCAAACTCTGTCTCAAGTCACCCCGTTTGATGGTAGTTGAACAAAGCTATTAGTGCTTCAAAATAAAAATAAAATATTTTAAAAAATTGTGTACTACAAAGCAAATATAATAAGATAATTGTCATTTAATATTAATTTTCTGAGAAAAAGTTTGGCTCATGAAAATTCACTTATAAGCAACACATATATCGATTTTACTGTTAGCTCTTTCAGAAGGACATAACATCCATACATATAATATTGAATAAGAGACGAAAGAACTAACTATATAACAAAAAGACACCTAACAAACTTATATCTATTAACGAAATGGAAATAATTGAGGCAACAAGTATTTTAGATATATATCAATATCTATGTCTATCTATCTAGATAGATATAGATATATAAAGCTAACAAACACTTGCACAACTCGAAGTTACTTGTAAGAAGCAAAGTTTTTTGAACTCGTAAAGTTACACAAGCGGATCCCGTAGAAAACTCACATAACATATCCCAGTTAAAAATCTCTGGAACGCAGACAGATACAAATTGTAGAATATATGAGGAAAATTCAACAAATTCTTCCGGGAGATTTTGAAATTCCGGGGTAGACATTGTCCCGGACTTCATTTCACTTCCTTTAAAGATTTTAAATATATATGGAAAATAATGGAACTGAAGTAAATTCAAGATAAAGCAAAAGCGTTCTGTCTCATATCTGAGTCTGGTCATTGTGTAGCATAAGTAGTAGCAGCGAATGCTCGTGGAGGAAAATTAATTCGTTCATCTCTGCGAGTAGCAAATTCACAAGTGAAACTGGATTTTACATCAACCTGAAACCTTTCGCTATCATTTTACATCTCTCTCTATGAAAATGAAATTGACTGTGTATATGTTATCATCACTCCAAAACGGCTTTACTGATTGGAATGACTTTACGCATATGATCAGATATTGCCTCCGTGTAGGACGTTACCATATCAGTCGCCATCTTGGATTCAAAATGGCCACCCAAAAACATTTTCCACGCCGTTTGAGCGAGATATACAAAATTTTGCGTACAGGCGTAGTTTATTAAGAGTAGTTTAAGAAAATTCCACATTTTGAATAAGTCGCCATATTGGAATCAAAGTGACAGCCCAAAAACAATTTTCCACGCCGTTTGAGCTACAGGAACGACATTTGGTATGAACCATCACTAATAGGTCACGATAATATTGGAAAACGTTAAAAAAAAAGTCGTCATCTAAATCCAAAATGGCCGCCCAAAACGCATTTTAAAAAGTGCTGAAAGTATAGAAACGACATTTAGTATGACGGTTCCGATATCACGAGTTGGTTCCAATACATGGGGTAAAACTACCCTATGGGGCGCAATCCCTGGTGGATATGGGGTCAGATCTGCACCATGGAAGCGCAGAAGGAATACCTTAACTCACAGGATTCTCTGAGATTATCAAAAAAGTAATATATAGTCACTCTCACCGTGAAGTTTTATGCATTGGCCTATATCTTTACTCTGGGTACGCATTAATTGTAAACAGGATTAAATGATTTTTTTTATATAAATAGTGTAGATTTACAAAGAGGAAAATAAGTTAAAAGTAACAAAAATATTTTATACAGCTGCTCTCTGTTCATCTTAATGAAAATGATGTTACTTAAAACTGAACAATATTTACCAAATGTTTGTTTTCAATAAGATAGCTTTTATTACTCAAGCCTTAATGAGTTGCCGGCGTGGAAACTCTCGTCTGAACTGTTCAAGTCCATCTTAACGATGATTATAATCAATCAAGCTTTGAGAGAACGATACAGAAAGTTATTACCATTTAGGTTTGCTATATCTAATATGAATATTATTACTAATATGTATTCTACTTATTTGGTTGCTGAGATACATCCTTACTAGTTTATCATTTACATATGACAAGAAGTCTATGTGACACATAATATGAGTGTTTTATATCACATTTATTTTATGTTAGATATAAAAGATATACTCGAATTTCTTTAATTATCAACGTTACTTGCATCCCTTTGCTTCTAACACCCTTAGATTCTATACATAATAAATCCAGAAAACCAGGTTTCACTTCATCTCAATAAACATTAACTACTACAATTATCAATTAGCACGACACACAGTCATGTGCATTTGTTTTACTTTGGAAGTATAGGTCTCGTTTCTTTCTGACATTGTAAATCTCGAGTCAAAAAAATGATTCGTAATTGGTATTTGGGTATGTGATGGATGGATGGATGCAGCTGAGTGCTAAGATATGTATGGTATGTTATAATTCATTTTACGTAAAATAAAGCAATACTAGTATACTTTCTACATACTGGCATAATTCTATTATGTTTATATACGTTACACTGTGTGTGTGTTTACCGGTCAATTGATAATTGTGTTTGTATTCAATACAAAATAAACCTATATATCAAAATAAATAAATATCATTCTACTATAAATCGAACGCAATAATGAAAGTCTACCGAATCTAATAGAAGAGATATTAATTTGATTAATTTCATTTGGTAGGTTTATCTCCATTAAAAAAAAGTTATTAGCCACCGTGGTAACATCTGGAGATCTTTCATACAAGTCGCTTCTCTGGACGGGAACATAGAAGTGAAAAGAAGTTCCAAGAAAATACCTAAAAGATTTTCCTCATCATTTAACGAACGACCTCTTAGTGTATCAGATGAAGGAGACCATAAAGACAGAAGAAACGAACCAGAAAGACTACAAATACCAGATACAGGAAGGATTTTCTCACTATCTACATTACATAAAATATATTGACAATAAATTGCCTTTCTTAATGTACCTTCGGGTAAAACTGCTGAAGCTAACAGAACAGAAACTACTATTTAGCACTGAGACCATAAAGACATTTTGATGAAGAAAATTGTTAGCAAGAGTTGCAGAAGGAAGGATCTGAATGTAAGTCATTCTACCACCCCGTTTCCTTAGGTTTAACTTGTAATGCAGATGCCGCCTTCGAAAATAGGTTATGACGAATTAGATTTCAAAACGTAGACAAGTTTGAAGCATAGCATTCTTAGATGAAGTACCATTCTAATATTTAGTACACTGTGTTGTTAATATTGAGTAAAACCTTGGTAATGACCTATACGCATGTTGGTGCAGCTGTAGTCGAGATATTCAGCGCTATACGCCGTATACCCTTTGCTTAATGTTACTCGTTATTGTATACCTTCTTCTGTAATGCGTATAGCTTCTTATTTTGTTTTGTTTATATTTTGTTTGGTCGTTACTCCAGAGAGTCACAGTCAAATACTGTTGGTATCACGTAAGCAGGAATAAAATAGGTGAAGAGAATATCAATACACTCACATGAGTATTTTATCACCATCTATTGACTACTATGAAATTTTGTAGAAGAGCGCACAATATGTACAGTTAATTTGAGCAGATCTGCTGTTGGCTTAGTTGGTCTCTGTACAAATTTTGAGCAATACGCGATCTTCTTTTTTTCTTTCTTAAGGATGTATGAATGTGGGAAGAAATATGTCACAGCAATCTCCAAATTCTGTAAACCATAAATATTTAGTTATGTTTCAAAACAGTATGTCTTGCTAAATTTCATACACTGAGTTTTTCATCGAACTTCTTAATTATGTACATAACAACAGAAGGAATAAGTTTATTGTGTAGATCAAAACTCAGTTAGTTAGAGCAATTATTAAGACGACCCTGGATCTCTTCCCTATCCAAGAATCTTTTTATTAATTTGCATATCTACTGAAACCTCTTATGGCCTATCTACATGAGGTAACTTACACTGTGTTGTTACCATGGCAGACATAGGCATGTCACTGAAAAAAAAAGTTCGAATACTTCAGTTTCTAACTAGGATGCATCTGAAGAACAAACAAGGGTTAACAAAGTTCAACTTACGTTATATTTTTATTCAGGGAAATTAACAGTTTATTACGTCACATTTAAAGGGTATACTAGTATATTCTATCTTCTTTAAAAAGGATATAAACATGTACAGTCAATAGCTTTATTCCTTTACATGACATTAAATATTACACATGTTATTTCTCGAATTCTAGAATATAGGAAACCCAACTCAGAAAAATCAGTGAGTAATTCTGAGAGTGTGTGCGTGAAAGCCCAAGGGTTGGAATTTTTCTAGATATTTTTTCCTTTAAGATAATATTTATTATCATGTCCTGGGTTTTTGAAAATATATTTTAATTTCTTGTAATATGTACCGCATAATGAAAACTCTTAAGAGAGCCGTATTCCAAATACCAAAACGGAGAACCTAACACCATTTTACTTAAGGTGAACCATTAGTTGAAATTTACTGAAAGATGAGTTTAATTGTCCAGTAGAAAATATCCTTACCGGATATGGAGAAACGAAAATACACTTTTCGTTACGTACCAAGTAGTTAATGTTTCTTTAATGAATCGAGAATAACACTGAAATAATATGTATTATTACAAATCACTGTGCTAATTCCATACAGCACTAATGTTATGCACGAAAGAGAAGAGAAGCCGTGATTTTCTATCAGTTCTTAAAAATGGGGCACGATATTCATGCTTCATAATTTCTGATAATAGGTTTTATTTACGTTTATCAATTACATAGAGACCTTAGTAGCAAAATACACAAAATATGTTGCGTGTGAAGTTATAGTATATGTAATATATATATATATATATATATATATAT
>JAGDQP010016157.1:2489-16408 GCA_022664845.1 Lepisma saccharinum | reverse complement strand
TCTGCTTTGCTTTTCTGTGGTGTAGATCACATGCCTGTGGGGAAGTCATACAGTAAAAATGGAATCAGAAAGAAAGAAGATAGCTACAAATTTCAACACGCAAAAAAATATATTTTTGGACAGGGATTCTTCCAATATTTTTTGTTTAAGAGGTGTAAACTCAAGGTTGAGATGGTGCAACTAGAGTCTTGGACTGTTTCTATCTACTTTCTACCGTAAACTTTACCGTGCCGTGATGGGGTGTGTCTTAGTGAATTTTGGAGGACGTCTGGCATAATCGCTGGTTCGGGACCACTGGATGGATACAAAAGTATTATAAAAATAATAAATGAAAGCGGATGCTGTCGCTATATAATTTCAAACAACTAGAAAAAAATGATTTATTAGAAAATTAGTTGCCAACGTTCACAGCTGAGGTGTTTGGGGAGGTGAACACACACATACTGTTTTCCAATTATGTCGAATATTGTTTCTGCCAAATTTGATGCGGATAGCTCTAATGGAATATGAGGAATGTGAATACATTATTTTATAAAATTGTTAGAAACACTGAAATCTGCCCTGATCAAGTTCGTACTGACGGTTCTGAGGTAGTCTATCAAAGACCAAGTCTTTAAATCTTGTTGTTCTTAAGATGTATTTTTGTACAGGGGAATACGGCCTGAACGGTAATATATTTATAAGGACTCTTTCTATAACTTTACTCTTAAGGTACCTACAAATATAAATTTAAATAATTACATTGAAATTAATGTTGCGTCTTCAGCTTTCACACACAAAATTACACATCGCTGATTCTAAGTGAGTTGGGTTGCCTTTCTTCTAGGCCTTGAGAACAAATATGTATAATAGTGCCATGCCAAGGAACTTTTGCTGCTGATCGTATAAACAAATGTTCAACCAGTACTTAAAAGTGAAGATGTTTTCAAGAAAGCATAGAAAGTTAATTCATTCAAGGGTTACTCAAGATGTTAAAAGAAGTTTACATTTTCAGAGAGATGAAATTAATCAAGCTCAGCTTCAAGTGCTGTTGCCTTTCAAAATAAATTGTCCACAGTTTTATAATATGAGCACATATAACCGACCTCACCAGACTTGGGGACTAGCGCTCAGTCACCAAGCTTGCGGGTTCGAGTCTGCCTTAGGCACAAATGTGTGTGGATTTTAAAAGCATTGCATTCGTGTCCATAGTTACTAAACTGGCTCATACAGAATATAACTCACAAAAGTTTTACCCAAGTAGTCACGTAGAATTATAAAGGAATTAACGACAATAGTGACGAAATAGTTGTGTGGTGAATAACATTTTCATATTTAAAGTTAGTAATGAAATATTAACTAGTTGAATAAAGATTGAACCCAAGTAAGTAAATTTATAATTATTATTTCTTAGAATCATGTTATGTAAACATAGTTAACTGTAATTCCCTAATTGTAAACGCAAAATAATAAAATATATCGAAATCTTCTCGCTACCCATTACTTTCGGACGCTTTAATATCCACAGCAGGAAAGAACTCAACCGTTGTTTTACATCAATGACAGAATTGTGTTTCAAGTAATCGAAACTAGATAACTTAAGATAGATTATTTTAAAATTTTGAATCTATTCCATAATTGAAATAGCGTATACAATCATTACATTTACATTAAACTTCGGGGATGCATCGAAATGCCACAGATAAGTCTCAAACATATACGTAAGTACGATGGGAACAATCGTTTACTTTTACTGCCTGGCTATTATTGAACCACTGCCAAAACGAATTCTTATATTTTACAAATGTTTATTGTCCCGATTTTGAAATAAATGGATGTATTAAACAACAGACTGTTCTCTATGTTACTTTTGAAATTAAAAATGGAACGCATGTTTACTTTGCTTTTGTACAAAGACTAAAATGGAATTTCTATATAAACAAAAGAGTCAAAGGAAAACAAGTTCTTTACTGTTCCTGAAGTTATGAAAGACAACCTCTTTCTTTCTGTCTCTGTTTCTCTCTATATCTATGTATCTGGTACAGAGTTGATGCAGCTTTCTTGGTTCATATTTTATGATATCTTTGTTGTTACGATTGCAATCAAAATATCAGACTGCAGAGAGTTGGAATTTATTGCTGGCAAGGATAATCTTAAATAAGAGATGAGCATTGACATTACAATAGGTAACACTTTATGAATTAATTCCTAAATATTTTCTTTACAGCCAGAATCTTTTATTGCGACTCTTAGATGTTTTTCCCTGCACTGAAACGAACATCGATACTTGACCTGTTACTAATGATTATTTGATAATTCCACGAACAGGATGCAAAATGTCAATATATTTATCTCTGATAATAATTCAAATGGCATTGAATTATGTAATTTTGTAGTACCTATTTAGATTTTTATATTTCCAATAACAGTGGGGGTTAATGCAGAGTGTTTTCGTCAAAAATTTAAAATTACTCTGTCCGAAAATGCATATTCGAAAATTGAGCTATGGGTGTACAAGCGATTCTCAAAATAAAAGAGGGGAATTTCCATAAATTCTATGACATAAAGGTCGAAGTAACAACAATTCCTTTTGCGGGTAGGTCGATATCTTGATATCTTAAAAAATATCCCTTTTTGCATAACAAACAAGTTTAAGAATTACATATACATACATTCAACGAACTTTTACTTTATTTGCTATCAGTGAGAAAGAATGTCATGGGTCAGTAGGATAGCGGCGATTATGTATGCCATTTTTACTCACACGCAAAGTAGTCGTATTCATGCTTAATTCTATAGACCTTTTACTTGTGATAATTTCTGGCAATCCTCTTACTTCCTTTGAAGAATCCTTTGTGTATCAATTGTTCAAATTAGTGAATATGCATTTTTGAATAGAGCCGGTTTAAATTATTTGACAATATTATGCTGCATCAACTCCCCAATTAACGGTATTGCAAATATCAAACTCTAAAGTTCATTTTCCCACGCTTTCGGCAGTTTGTAGCTCCGAAATATGTATGAACTTTCAGCCCAGTCACTAAGACATATTTTATTGTTTTTATATATACTAACATCCCTGCAATTTTGTTGGTCGAATTCTCTTACCATATACATTCACATAGAAGACTCTGCATACAAAAGGTAAATAAAACGAATAAATGTTCATTGATCTTTTTATGCACCACCTTGTATATACAATCAAGCATATATTAATAGAATTAATTTTAATAATGCTAATGAAATTTCATAGATTGACGCTCTACTCCACACGAGATGTAGTGTACCAAACAATACAAATAAATATCTGACTTTAGTAAATATAAAGTAGGAAATAATATTTGCTGCTATTACCCTTCACTAGAGTAATAATGTTAAAATTCAGTACGGTCGAAATAGGGAATTCTCTGGAAAATGTATGTTAAATATTCCTTATGATGTTTATTGATAGTCCTTAGATACGCAGGAACAATTTATATTATCTAGTTTGTAGAAGTATCACAAAGGCTTTGACAAAAGCATAACAAACATAAGTTATGCAAAATATTCAAATATCTTCTAGCGTTTTACACAATGTCGTTGAATAATAGTAACAACACTATATAACAGAGCGTTCATTATGTATTAATTTTACAGTATGATAAATAGTACTGTAATAACATTTGTCTTTCTGGAATAGCAATCATGTACAAACAGTCATGTAGAAATACCTGGGGGATAGTAAACAAAACGCTGTTACATTATAAGAGAAAAACAGTTATAAATTTTACATTGTAACGCTTCCCGTGTTACAACAACACACTGTAAAAGTTGTAAATGTGAAATACTGGAAAGATCTTTGTGATATTGTTAAAGATTTATACCATTGTGTCTGCTGATGTATAATGTAAACAACCCTTGCTTGTTACATCTTTTATCGACAAAAGGAATTTGAACCAATAACGTTTACATTATATGAAAAGATCTACTCAAAATTTTCTTTTCTAATTTCATCATTTTAATTATGACTTCAAAATATTAAATATAAAATTTACGCAGATTCTTTTCAACAATATTGATTTTCTGCATTCTTCATTTCCTACAAATAGAGATCCCTTGTTTTAATTTTAGAAAATGAACATCAAATTTATTACTGTTTTACAATTATTATTTACGTTGCTTATATACCTTTACAATGTTGTCATTTTGCTTATTTTATTTCCCATCGTTTCAGTTTTATTTGTGTTTAACACACAAAATAGAATGAAATATAATATTAAACATCATAAAAGCTGAGATAAATGAGTTTATATCTGGGTTTATTAGCAATGAAATGACTTTTCACTGTCATAATATATCCACCCATGTGGTACGTAGAGATAGAATCGTTCTTTGAACTCATTTATTTGGTTACATTTTTTTTTCTAAAAACTACATTTTTCAAATTTACGTCTGTAATACTTTGGAAACATTTCCCACTATTAATACTATCCTAAATGCTTTGTTATAAAGGATGCATCTGAATTTTTTACACCACAAATTCGAATGACTTTATTGCTATTGCAAATGCTTTTCGTTTTCAGTGAATTTAAATTCTAAAACTAATTTTTCGAATTATTTCAAGGTAAGAAATAAAGCTAGACATTATTGTTTTAACGTGTTTACTTCATACCCATATAATTGGATTTTGAAAACCAGTATTGAATGTTAGAACTAGTTTCTCCCAGGTTTATTTAGGACAAAAAGATAAGGACTAGCCTCAAAAGAATGTTTAGTTAGCTTCTTTTCTTCCTCTTCTTCTTTTCTTTTCTGTTAGAGTTGAATGTATGGGGGTAAAATCAATTAATGTATTTGTAGACGTTAGCAATCTTTCAGTGTCACGTTCTGGAAAGTTAAAACAAGAGCAAATGTATTTATTGGCAGTCGTTTCACAGAATTAATAAGGAAACTTAGCTGCTGGAGGAAACTAAGACCTTTTTTTAACGACGGGAAAAGAAAATCAGTGACTGGAGTTGTTATTGAACTCTATTTATGGATGTAGGCATTTCCCGCTCAGCACAGATGTGATTTAATTATGGTGATTTAAAAGAAGTGATGTCACATCATCAATAAGTCACAATAACCAATTTTATGTGCCCAGTTATAACCAGATTATAAAATTAATTCATTTACTTAGTTAAATTCGAAGTGTGAAGGTTTTTTTGTTGTTTCCTCTGCAACATCTTTTTTATCTGTTGAATATTCGCTCAATATTTACACTTTCTGAAAAGAGCGTTTACATTTTTGTACTATTATCTTTGGCTTGTCTATGTCAATGTTTGACTACAGAGAGAAGACCTAATTTAATCTTCTGTTTCGATATTCGTCTGATGTGAACTAGTTAAAAATGAAACGGATCAGTTCTGAGAAGGCGACGCACGTTTGAGATCTGGATATATTAACATTTCCACTCTGAGATGTCCCATATCTCCTGGTCTCCATTATAGGCAAATATATAATTGGTAGCTGGATTTCAAACAAGGGATGCTGCTCTTCCAGGCTTTTCTACTTACCAATTTAGCCTATTCTCCAAACAAAATAACACGTTAAGAGAGAGAGAGAGAAAGCGTAGTACAAAATACTTTATCTCACTAAAACTAGGTTGATAATTCACGCTCGTCTTTATATCACTCTTTGAAACAAATATGCAATCTATCTCTATCAATCTATATGAACATACAATCGTATATGTGTATGTAACACAACAGTATACTAGTAATTCCACCAAGTTAAAAATTTTGGCTCAACTGGAGAAGATTTATCTGCAAGAAAAGCAACAGACTTACTTTTACGTAGAGTGCCTACAATCCATCAATTGTGGCAAAGATGGATTTTGTAGAAGAGGAAATGTTCTCTGGAGAAGAAAGACTCTGGAGAAACTTAAAAGAAAACTACATTTCCGTTTCTTCTAAGCAGATTTCTTTTTCAATTAAGGTTTTTGAGAAAAACTAAGACAAATTATCACTTCACGAATTCGTGAGTAGCCACGCAAGAAATACTAAAAAAACACATATCTACTTGCAGCTGATTCTGGCAATTTCTAAGGAATCTCCAAAAAAGAAAACAAGATGCATTCACGTCCCCAATTGACATATTCTGTATCAAGAGTTTTTTCGTTTTAATCAAGCTTCACAATCTCAAAATCAAGTGCTTAAGGTTCTAAAATTAGAAGTTGAATCACGGTCTCTATACTCAATGCGGTTAAGACTTCGAAAACTTCTGATTAAAAAGAAATTATCCCATTAGAAGTGCGCATTGTTATGTATCACATGTCGATTCATTTACTCGAAGGATAATTGGTTATTCGATTGCTTTTTAGAGGAGAGAGTGCCTAGTAACTCCATTAATTTAAATAACGAAGATTATTTAGCACTATCGCTTATTCCTTGATTGCGAGAATCTTGGCGAGAAAATGTCTAAATAAAGGATATTGACAAATATAAATGCAAATGGTTTAGTACTGTATTTCAAGTTAGTTACAATGATGAAAGAGGATTCTGAATCCACAATGATGGTAGTAAGTGTATTCAGAAGGGTACTCTAAAATATAATTTTTTGGTGGTCTTGGATGAAAGATGGAATTGTTATAAGGAAAGCAAAGTAATGAATGTCTTGGCTGAAGAGGACATTTTGCAGAAACATTATGAATTTTACATGTTAACACGAAGAACCAGGAGAATCCGTGCTGGAGTTCAGAGCAAGGTTAAAAGTGTATAGAAGCTTATGAAATTTCGGTATTAACTATGGAGAAACACTATTAGAACGATTCATACTGGGTATTTTCAATGTCGACTACCAGTCAGCATTGATTTAAGGATTTAACATGTCATGGCACGATCCTAAACAATAAATATCATATTGAAGTAGGAGAAACAAGAACAAGAGTTAAATAGTGCTTGTAGTATATATCGGAATACACACCTAAAAACGGCCAAGAACCAAGATGTTTAACCATCAGCGGAGTAAGACTACATTTGGTAGAAACAACTTCCGTGGGAATGAACAGATGATAATGTGTTCCAGATTTGGAAAGAGCCACAAACAAGGACAGCGTTGTTCACCTTACAATACTGAATTGCATCTGTGCCACCAGAGGGATCACTGGGGGCGTTTCTGTACGTGTGGAAAGTGAAGGTAAAGAGTTAAAAATAGTATGACGGCACTGGACGTTCCTATCGAAGAATCAAAAATGACGAATGAGGCATTTGAGGATCAGATACACCCTGTTATAGAATGGATTCATATGTCTCTCGAAAGTTAGAAAGTACCGGTAATGTTTTGCGCCGTGAGTCAATCAATCAAAGGCAGTATACGCCCGCAAAGAAACAGAATAACGAAAATAACCAGATAAGGCGAATACAGGCAAAATAAAGTGAGGAAGGATCGGAGAGTATCTGTATGACAGAAGAAAGGACGGAAAAAGCTGAAAATAAATTGAAGATAATCGAGACAGAAGGACAGGTTGATGGAAATACTGAAAGTAAATTGGTGTCATTCCTGCACGAGCGTGGTGATGGAGATATTGTAGTATTGTGGGAATTCCAGATAGGAAAAATGCCTGGATGAAACGGTTAGAGGATAGATTCTTGACTTTGATAGAACGAGATGCGAAATATATTTTGAAATGAGAGCAAATAAAAGGACTATAGAATTGTAAGGATTCAAAATAAGAGGAAATAGAAAGCTGTTTGAAGTTTAATTACATATTACTAAAATGGTGAAGGAAGATTACATTGATTTTATTGTTCTTGATGGTGGAAGATTATTAATTGCGAATCATAATTACTATGTCGGTTAGTGAATCGTAAAGAGATGGAGTGTTTTGTGGTTAGGAATAACGCATGTTTGATTATTCATGTAAGTAGTGGCGGACTGTAATCAGAATTACATTTTCGTTTGGAATCGGAATCTAACTATTTACATGGATGTTTTGTGAGTACGTTCAGTAAGTCTTATTTCAAGAAGGAAGGCTGAGTTGATAGGTGACAAAATTTGCGTTCACTTTATATTGGCACATAATTTTTGTAAAATGGAAATATTCTGTGTATTCTTTTGAGTAGAAACGGAAGTAAATAGTTATTTGCCGAGTTCAATGGAATAATATCTAAATAAAGTATATTGATGAAAATAAATGGAAATGCTTTCGTAACGTACTTCAAGTTAGTTACAGTTCGAGGATTGTCCAATTTGATTTATATAAAAGCTAAAATCACACCATTCCAATTACTGTACGTTAGGTTTCAGACTATTGTCAAAACGCAAAAATCACTCATGTTGTGAAATCTTGGTTAAAGTTTGGTAGAATAGACTAAATTGTTTCAGATATGAAGTACGTGCCTGACAGGGTTTACATTACTGTTACATACTGAACAAGAAGAGAAATATGTATTTGAAGAAACATTACATTTTTCTCGCCTTTAATTCTCATTTTCTGTTTCTAAAGAAAGTGTAAAATATTACACCAGGAAATAACATGAACTATTTTCTAAAAAGCTACCACACGTTTTAATACACTGGTCGTCATTAAAAATGTAACACCAAGAAGGAAATATGGGATTAATAAAGAAAATGCGGAATATGTAGAACATGGAAATATGAACAACTGATTAGCACAACAGCTCCGTCCGTGAAGGATCAGAGGTGCCGGGTATGCCTTCTAGGAACAGCAATCGGAGGCAGGCCTCAAAGACACAGTGCAATGGTAGACAGTGCGTGTATGTACATTGTTAAAAAGTGCCTCGTCGTCGAATGCGACAGCTCTTGCCAGCAGATTTCCACATTTGATAACACAAGACCTGTGGCATATCTCAAGTACTGTTTATCCTTCCGTACATTGATGCCCGTATTGGACGGAGTGCGTCAATAGTGCAGGCATATGGACTCGATGGCATCACGAAATCACTACCCAACAGCATGCTGGATCCCAACAACCGGACCATACCACGGGCCGCGAAGACAGATGGTTTGTACGAATGGCTCTGACGGATCGAACAGCCATATCCCGAGCAATGATACACGGATGTTGCCCAGCGCCCAATGTTCCTCACAAACAGTTCTACGTCGTTTGTCAGAGCAGGGCATATTTGCGCTCGGCGTCCATTGCTTCGGACTTCGCTGACTGCATAGTATATGTATGCCCGGTTACAACCGTGTCGCTGACGTGGCGCATGGAGAGTCGAATGACAATATATCCAAGTTTTTGGCGAATCCCGCTACTGTCTGCAGCATCATGACGTCCGCATCCGTATCTAGCGGTACCATGGCACTAGGCTGGGCGATGCCTGCGTTTTGCATACCCACGTCGGGCCGGCTCCGAGTAATATGGCGTGAGATGCTACTGTATTCCGAGCCCGTTTGTGTCTCCTACGCATTGACGGAGATGTGACTAGTCAACGGTACATCGACAATGTGTTGGGTCCGATTTTGTTTCCTTTAGTGCAGTCCTTGCCAGGAACCTCATTCCAGCAGGATAACAGGCGCCCGCATGTAGCAAGCGATATCCTAGCGTTCCAGGTTGGACACAATGTCTCCTACTTCCTTGGCCGGTACGTTCATCTGATCTATCACAGATTGAAAACGTCTGGTCCATGATTGCAGAGCAATCTCTCCCAGCTACAATTGATGAGCTGTGGCATCGTGTCGAAGACCTACCTTATCGTACTCCAGTAATACATCCATGGGCTTATCCTCTCTATGCATCTCCGTATTGCAGCCGCTCTGAATGCCAATGGTGGACACACCGGCTACTGTCCTTCGGCAGTTCTGTTTTGATTTCGCCATGTTGTCACTAATCGCACAGAGCGTCAGTTTAACCATTTGATACATGGACCTTACGGTGTCGATCTGCCAAATTTGGGGCTGTTTTTGCCTCTACTTGGTGGTGTTTCATTTTAATGGCGAGCAGTGTAAATAAAATGTTCAAGGCAAAGACCAGCAACAACAGTTTTTATATAAAAAAACAGAAATTAAATCATGGAACCAGTAATCCTAACGGTCGCCAGTTGTAACGGTTTTTACAACGCAACACCAAATACATTATAGGAATTGGAATAGCGTTAATCGCGTGAGAAATTTCACACAAATAAATTGTAAATAACATGAATTATGTAGAATTGTAGAAAATATTTTTCTATTTAAATAAGGGAATATTATATTTTTCCTTACAAACAGAAAATGTTATAAAATGGAAACCATAGAGAATAAAATGTTAGGCACATTGTGAGATAAGGATGGAAATGTTTAATAATACAATAGGATTTTAAGCAAGGCTAGGTGACCCTAAACTTTGCAGACACGATAAACTGTAAAGGCGGTACTATTTTTTAAATGCGTAACAAAAATGGTGAATCCTGTCTACGTCGTATTAATACATTTCCTCTAAATAACCAGTTAAGAATGAAGAAACACGTTTACCATTACAACTTAATGTATGTTTGTTGACGCCTGGCGTATATGTGACCCACTAAGCAGCACTAGTAGGTGGGTAGTATAACATTTAGGTAATCATGCAAAATATATAGTTAAGTCACCTGATTAACAAGAAAATGCATATTACTTACTATTGGACGAAATTCGACTCTCTTAGATTTTAATATTTCAGGAGAAAAAAAAACATTCTAAAATTTTATGACGCTTAAATCTATTTAAAGTTTATGCTATTCATAAATCAACTCACAAATTGCCAGAAAAATATTTATTCGGTGAAACTGTACCTAACAGACGTCCATCGAAAAATTATTTTCTTAACAGAAAAGCATTGTAACATGGCGCAATAGGAAAGTAAGGAACTCTCAAAATCGGTTAATCCATGAAAACTTATTATTTGTTGAATTACTTAATGTATACATTAGATCAATCTTAACTTTTGAACGTAAACTATTTATTTTTCATAAGAACTTACGAGCATAGTCAACACTTGAAGAATTATGCTACAAAACGTTATGTTTTGTGTTCAGCTTCCTAAAGTTAAATTTCGCAAGTTAAAAAAAATCGTTTTGATGTGATTCGGTATTTTATAAACATATTTTTGTTAAATAAAAATAAACAATAATTTTGATAGGAAATCTACTACAATACCTTTCTTTGTTTTTTGTTTTTTTGTTTGTTTTTCATTTTAACGATTTATTAGCCTACGTTCTTCAGTAGGTATTCATAAATTCCATGAAATCAATAAATAATAAAAATGTTTTTTCACTGATATTGTATTTTCCGTTTCATATACTATGAGTTCTAGTTACTGATATATTTTTAAAGAGCGTCGCAGGAGAAAATATCATTAACCTAGTGATTTGTTACATTAAGAACATGAAACTGTCTAAAGTAATGTTTCTTTTAGTCTTAAAAATAATTAATGTTTGCCTTACTCGACCCATACCTCTGAGAGGAGGCAAGAAGTATTATAGTCAAGGACAAAACGTATAAGAACTTATCCTATTGTTCGTAGCTCACACACATGATCCAGTGACCAACATTTTTTATGTTCAAAGAATATCCGGAAGGCCCATTCTATTATTTCCACATCTGTGTGTGTATGTGTGTGTGTGTGTGTGTGATAGAGAAAGAGGGGGAGATAGAGGGAGAAGAAAGGTATAAAATCGAAGGGGCGATGAAGGTTGGCATGTGAAGCCGAAAACCAAGGTCTCCGAGATATTGGTATTAAAACCTAAAGTCGCAAGCTTCCTTGCTCTTTCTAACTCATCGATTTGAGATACGCAGGCACTTTATCCCACCACTACCACCGCCAGCGATGCACCTCCATCCAACACTGTGCCATCTCACGATGTAGCAGTATCCGCGGACAAAAGCTTGCGGAAAGTGGGATGTGAAGGTAGGGGGGGACAACAACGAGAAGGGGAAAGAGAGGAGTCATTTTTGTGGTCGATTCTGGATCGTGGTGGTAGAACAGGAAGGAGTGGCTGAAGTCTGTAAGAGAACCCATTTGTCAACCTGATAGCAAGATTAGCTCCTCTTTCCCCACAATTAACAATAGATCTAAGTATTCAGGACATTCACAGTCATTTATTTGGGATTAATATTTGAAACTGAATTATTAAAAATAAAAGAATCGATGAATATTATTTTAAAAATCTTGAAATGTACATAATCTTTCTTGAAATCCAAATTAAGGAATTCGAATGGATCCTTTCTTAGAAATTGTATTGTGTGGAGAGAATCTTAGATATATTTCTGTAGCTTAAAATAACCAGCCATTCTAATCAAGTTCGATGTTTCATGTACTTGGATATGGCTTCAATGTAAGATAATGTATATCCGCAACTCACCGTTTACTTGTTGATTATCGACAACAATTATCCAAATGTACTCTCATACTTTAAATTTGAATTAACTTGTGATTTTAAGACAACTTTGGCTCAGAGCGGGATAGTAAATGGTGTTGAAAGGAAGTCATCCAGGGATTAGTTTCAAGGTATCATTTCTTGTGTGACTTAGAGATAATTGAAATTCATCCAGCAGGAGCGGCTGGGAACTGGTCCTCATTAAATACTATTGACGCATTGAAAACGCACTGGAAACATGGTTCTATTTAATTCTATGATTCAGCATACACCTTATATGGTTATTTGCATATATGTACCAATTTTGTCTTTATGAGTGTAATAGAACAATGCGGTAAACAAGTTAAAGATAAATTTCAAATTTATGTGCAAACGTATTTGTTTTACCTCATTTTCTTGCACGTTCGTAAAAATAAAATTATTTACCCAGCGATTCAATTCTTGTAGCAGATAGAAATAAAATGTTGTAGTTAACATAAAGAATTTCATTTTCGGTAAGAATTACTAAAGTAACTATTTGCCTATTTGTTCATGAAAAATACGGATTTACATTTTATGAACTTTATTTACCTTACATTTAGCGCTCGTGTCAAACTTTTATGGCTTTGTTTTCTAATAAACTTTCTTTACTTTTCATTTCAATTCAAATGTAAATGTTCTTCATAACGTTTGGAAATAGATTCTACCTTAAATTAAACTATTTGTTCATCAACTGTTCCTTTTTATTATAATCTACGTTTCTATATTGTATTCTTGTTTGACTGTCTCTTATCTCTCTATTAACATCTTTGTACATTTTCCTTTTAAAGGTGTTCCTTACATGCCATCAATGTTCAAGTTTTAATTTCTTCTTCTTTTAAGATGCTTTTTCGTCTTTAGTTCACTTTCAACTGAATCTTCTGAACTTTGAAATGCAGTTTTTGACCACGTCCAACATGCTTTCCATTACAATTCTAAATTTTTCATTTATATATGGAATATTTGCATTTTTGTTACTTATTTCTAAAAGTTATACATGCTTTAAAGTTGATTAAATGTTCCATAAATATGTATTTTTAGCTCTTAATGGAAGTGTATTTTTAAGTTGATTTTGTATTTATCTTTAACTTGCTGACTCATATATTCTCAAACGCCTCGTTTTCTCTCCCTTTTTCCATTCGTACCTTTCCTTACCGCTTTCCTTTAAGTTTATTGTTTTAAATACACAGTTTTAATATAAACGCCAGGAGTTTAAAAATTCAAAGTTAATGCAATTTCAAGGTTACGCTGATATTAAAAATACATTTTTAGTGCACAATACAACCCACTTTTACCACGTTTCTAGTGCCTAATACTGTATTTAATCGTTCCGTGAAATTAATATCAACTACACCATTTTTCAGTGCATGCCATACGAACTTCTGATGTCTGGATTTCTAATTTATACACAGAATTTCATGCCAAGGTGACAACTGTAATGAACGTGATGTGAAGTTACTGATAGTGTTGACTACGAAAATATAAACTAAATGTGTCCAAAATGAAAGATATAGGCCAAAAGCCAATAAGAAGAAAATTGAACACACAAATAGGGCACATTCTTTTTAATATGTTCACGTAAAGTTGACATGAGTGCACATAAAGTTC
>JAGDQP010016156.1:23508-41131 GCA_022664845.1 Lepisma saccharinum | reverse complement strand
TAAAAACATAAGAATTAGGGATGAGGTCATAGAGAAAGTAAACAAATTTAAATACTTGGGAGCATACGTAACAAGCAAAAATGAGGTCACGGAAGAAATAAAAAGTCGCTTAGTATCGGGGAGCGCATGTTTCTACTCAGTTCAAAAACTTCTAACATCGCGATTAATATCAAGGAAACTGAAATTAAAAATATACAGAACAGTTATTCTGCCGGTAATACTTTACGGTTGCGAAAGTTGGAGTACGACCCTAGCAGATGAACATAAATTACGTGTATTTGAAAATAAGGTTTTGAGAAAGATATACGGGCCGAAACGGGACGAGATGACTGGAGAGTGGAGGAGACTGCATAATGAAGAACTCCACGGACTGTACGATTCACCAGATGTAAAAATAATGAAATCGAGACGACTAAGGTGGGCAGGGCATGTAGCTCGGATGGGGGAAAAACGAAGATTATATTCTATCCTGGTTGGAAGCCCCGAAGGAAAGAGGCCATTGGGAAAACCGAGACGTCGTTGGGAGGACAATATTAGAAGAGATCTTCGAGAAGTAGGTGTTCGTGATGAAAACTGGCTTGATACTGCCCAGGATAGAATCCAATGGCGAACGTTTGTTACTGCGGCGATGAACTTGCGAGTTCCATAAGCCATAGAGTTAGTTAGTTAGTTAGTTAGTTAGTTAGTCTGTATTTTTAAAACTTTGTCGATTGACTTGTTCTGCTGCCTAGCTGGAGACTGGCATACTGTGCGTGGTGGTCAGTAAAGTTATGAGCGACCTGTCATGTACGCAGTGTGAATCCGAGCCGTGATAGTGATAGGCTTATTCTGTTTGTGAATGTGATAGCATTCCTCACAACCGACCTATCGCGTTTGTGTTTTTTTCAATCTTCTGTTCGATCTGCAATGACAGGACACAAGACCATAGTATATGACTTCCTGCTACAAATACAAACCTAACTTATCCTAAACTGAACTAACCTAACTAAATCTAACCTAAAACAGTGTAAAGTACTAAGACGGCATTGAGGGATTGGCCCTTCTTCCACCAAGAAGCTGAACAGTTCATTCACCATCACTTGTTTATGATGCCTATTGCAAGGTATTGGGCATATCCCACAATGCATTTACGAGTAGTTCAAAGTGTAAACACTAGATGACATTAACTTACACTTCAGCCACAATACTCATTTTCATGGAGGAGTGGGATTGGTTGGCCCTTCTTCCACCAAGCCCTTCAGTTGTATGAGTGTTTTCTTCCTTTATGATCTACGACTTCGAAGTAACGTGAAGTTTAGAAAGATAAAATGCGTCGAGGTTGCCAAATTTCGGATACTGCAAATAATGAACTTTTTCTTTCCATTTTTTCTTCAATTTAGCATACGCACTGAACAATTGTTTGCTTTTACAAAAAAAAAAAAGTTAGTTTTCATCATTATTCAGTTACTAGGCCGAATGTTCATGCGATACCTACTTACTTATTACCTCATATGTCTATTTATATTACGAAATATCTGTCAGATACTTTGCAAAAATAGTTCATGCTTTTTTTTTTTTTTTTGTTTTGTTTTCTTGAACATGAATTTGTACTCAGATTTGTAATAAAAGATTTAACAGTTTTGTAGCAGTATATTTGAAAGTCATTTTTATTCCCTATCCGAAATTAGGAACCACTGATATCCGGAATTAGGAAACCTTCACAACCATGTTCTAAAACACACGTTGTTAACTAAAAATACAATTACTTAATTATTTTCGAGCATAATTTAAATTTGGACAAAGGCAATATATATGAGTTTCCAAAACTATTAAATGTATAACAATTTTCTTTTATAGTATGTCTTCAACTAAGTTGGAAAATAAAAGTATCCGAAATATGACAACTTTCCCCTATGTAATAACGTGTTGTTAATATGAGGTCAGGTTTTTCGCCAGGATTTTCAGTTTGGAGGGGGGGGGCGAAATGTCAAAATTGAGAGGGGTATAAGTGAAGTTTTGCACACTTTCTACGGATTTTTGATCGAAGATCTTTGAAGTTGGGGAAGGGTTGTCGAGAATTTGGAGGGGCGATACCCTCACAGGGGTGGGGGATGCAGAATCACTGTATAGGCTACACGAGGAGCTAATTTACTAGCACATGCTTTCATAACAGTTTGGTCTTATCTGTTGGAGAACGCACGATGATATTTTGAGTACAGGTATATGAAAAGAGACATATATTATGGTTGGATACTAGATTAGGAACAATTAGTTTAAAATTTACAAATAATTCTTTTCATAATTTGAAAGCAACAGTAACACATAATGCCTACATGACTATCTCTGTATACAGATGAGTTAATCTGGTTAGAATATTACCCACTGCCAGAATATAGTATTTAGATGTTGTTGAACATACTTTTAATCTAACTTAACCTAACACATTGAATCTATATGGACGATAGTTAATCTATGGAAGAACACTTCCTAGAAAGAACCCTCGGTAGCAAATAATATTAACATGTCATGGAAACTCGTCGCTTCTCCAACCGTGTCAATTTGAATTGTTTTAGAGTTTCATTGTACTTAGCGTATTTTGAGCATATTTTTTTCTTCTTTATGATTCAGGAAACGCAACTATTTTGTTTGAATTATCTCCATTTGCTTTATGTGTTTTCTGTCTAGTGGGTGCTATATCACTGAAGGCATGCTAAGTGATATCTAAGTTACGGTATGTTAAATATATTTTGTGACGTATATGTTCATTAAATCTAAGCTCCGAGTCATACGTTACTCCAAAGTGTCTACATGTGTAAGTTTAACTCAAATACTCTGCAGTAGACATTCAGAAATAACAGGATTCCTTAATCTAGTGATATACATTACATGGTATTTATATATTCAAATCAAGGTGAATTCTGACGATAAGTTAAAATATGTATATAGTTCTCAAAGTTGATTAGAAGACGTAAGGGAACGCCTGGAGTGGGCTAGAAAAGGTAAGGGTACGCTTGCACCTAGTGGCGGCGTTTGTCTATCAAAAGTAAAGGCAATGAGCTCCCATTAATAAAACGGTTGGGGTACGCCAAATCCAAAATGAAAAAGGTATACATAAAGTGTCGTCTCTTCGAGCACTGTATATAGAAATACCAGTTAATTATCTGGTTCACGCTAGGTGAGTCCTGCTACTTGCGGTCGTAAAAGCTTATTCATTCAGCAGATTTATTTTGCAAATAGTTATTTAGGGACCATTTGTTACTAATTGTTTGTTGTCTATTATTCTACGTTGTTTTGTATGTAAGATGTATCTTTTGTTAGTTAGGTGCATCTGTTTGCTTCAGTTATATTTAGATGTTCATGGATAAATAGTGAAAAAAAAATGGAATCCTTAGTTGGTTCCTGACTCCTGATAACATAATTATTTACTTTCTTGGATAACTTTTCAGTTTCTCGTTCTTTCTGTAAGAGTCGATTGACTTGAATGGTAAAAAAAAGTTTTAAAACTGATTTATTTGTAAGATCTCTTCTTGTCAAAACGAATGTTTATTTTCGTCATTAAAGGGATTTGAAGTCTACAATTTCACTTTTCGACTAATAAATTACTCAGGAATCTTATCTTCAACGTAACTTTGATAGCTGTGTTGCATCAATTTCTCTTACCATTACCAATAATTTTAAACATTTTTTCCAGCCTTTTCCTCTGTTCTAAGTCGACCAACAGAACAGACTATTCTCCAAATGTTTCATGGATACTGAACTAGTACTGCCATCTGTTGAGCTGTCTGTGAACTAGCAGAACAGATCGTGAAAGGAAGTAATGCATCGATATAGTATGCCTACTACCTACCTACTTCCAGGCAGCAACGTTTCCCTAAAAAGGAACACTCGCCAGGTATCAGAGCCTAATTTTGATGAAAATTCGTATGTACGTACAGTTCCTAGGTAAATCTTCACAGCCAAAATTATAGCTGATATGGTCACCAAATAACGACAGGGGAACCCGAGAAAGATGGAACGTAGGGAGCAAGTAAATCGAATGCACAGTGCGGGAAACGCCTTTTCTTTTATATACTATTACTATCTTTCTCGGGTTCCCTTGTTGCTATTTTTTAACGCCAACACCTATCATTTTGGCTCTGACACCTGGCGAGTGTTCCTTGTCAGTTTGTCTAATTTTGACTGGTTCCTCATGACCTAAAAGGGTGGGAAAAGCTATGGCCTTGACTCTAAAACTGTCAGGTGAGGAGGTCTTTTTCCCTTACTTAGTTTTCTCCATTGTAAGAAATTACGCTGTGTCCTGAATAGGGAGAAACTGATTTCAGATTTCAGTTGGTGTGCCCTTTATTATTACTAAATCTAAGTCACGGTATCTGTACCCCTGCCCCGCACCGCGGGGATTGCATAGGTAGTTTTTACGCCCCTAATCTTCAGTTATTAAATTAATAACCCAGATTGTGCAAATGGATTTCTTTGCATTTTACTGTAACATAGATATTAAATATATTTGTTTCTATAATAACAGTGATGGCTACTCCACTACTAACTTCTAAAATTAAAAAGAAAAAAAAATCTGGTCGAAGAAACAACTGAAACACGTGGCCGTGGTTGTTGCGTGAAAGGGAGACAAAGTGAAAAAGAATCTTGAATCAATAATAGAAAAAAAAAATTATGTATTGCTACCCCACAAGTTTCTATTTTATCGAAATGTTTGAACATGTTCCATTGATGCTTGTCCGGTTTTATTAAACAAAGTATAGTTTTCTCCTTGGCATTGTTATGGTCAACGGAAAATTGCCAACAAAATCCCGTCAGTGGCTCATATAACTGAAGCAAAAGGAAGATGGAGACAAATAATAATACCAACAACAATAAACATTAAGGAGAAAAATGTTTTATCCTGGCCCAATGAAAAAGTTGTTCCATTCAACGTGAAGGTTGCTGAATTGTCAACTTAATGTATTTCAGTTTTATGTTCCTGAGCTGTCATACAGATCAGTAGCTTTTAATAGCCTAAGAACTCAATTATTGTAAAATCGACATCGCAAATTTAGAACTTGTGCGATTAAATGAACGTGTAGTCTAGTGACATCTACCGAGAACTTTGAAAGTCTTTCCGCAGCTGAATAATAGATGGCAGTAGATGACGATTACACAACCATAGCTTATGCCTTGTTTACGTAACAAGCATCTTACCATGGTTAACGTTAACCCTAGTTCATTTTAGTAATGTAAACGGTAGTTACCGTTAACGCGGGTTTCAATTTTAACCAGCGTCAGCTGAAGACGGTTATCTTGTAACGTTAGTAAGAAATGGCTGTGAACTTTATTTTTTTTTTTGGTAAACTTGATTTTTATATGGGCCAGTCTAGTAACTTTGGACTTCGGCCCGTCACGATCAAGAAACGGCTGTCAAAACGCAAGTTAGTCTTTATGCACGAATCACTTCGTGAGTTTTTTTCTAAGAATGATGGCAGAACTAATCTACAAAATGTGACGCTACAATCAATTCATTTGCGTTCATTTCTTATGATTTAATCCTCTCCCGTGTAACAAGCAGACTCTTTACTCTACGGAAACGTCAACCTGTTTCTTTACAAACAATGGTGGTACAAGCACGATACCAAGTTAAGGTCGGTAGTCTGAACGCAAGTTAGTTTCACCATCGTAAAATGTTAGTAATCTAAACAAGGCATTACCATATTTATAACTGACCCCTTGCCTGCCATTATTTTTCTATCTATTATAAATTTACTTCGTTCACTTCTTTGACCCTAGAAAAGTAGGGTTCCGGCATATAAGTTAAAGTTTATAACAAAGGGCAAATCATGGTACTGTAATGCCCATTTATTATTATTATTAACTTTTAAGGTACATTTTATTTGTTCTTTTGGAACAATCTACTCACTGCCATTACACAAATAATTTTATTTGACTAAAGGAATAATACGAGTACACAAGTGGAGTTAAAAGCTTGTATATTTCAGACCTTCTGTACAAACATTTTTCAATTAAAACTTACTCCTTGCCTACAAGTTTGTAGAAGAAGAAAGTCAATACGAGAGTGGAAAAGTTGCACTCTGGCATTTGGGTGCATTCGGGAAAATCTTTTTCTGGTGCTCTCCACACTTGCAGGGAGTAGTGGTCATCCTCTTTTTTTTATATATCACAAAAAGCACAATATTTACTTGCTCCTCTTTGGTCACGTGTTTGTGGTGCCTCCTGCAGTCTCGACCTTTTCAACTGCCATCCTTAATTCTCGACTCAGTGTTCTTTCCCATAGTCTTGCCTCTTGCCATATTCTTGTTAACTGTTTGTGTAGGTCTATGCAAAAGTCTTACTTTGACATTGGTTTGAAATTCACTCCATTCATCCTGAAATTGTTGTGAAGATAAATTACACACCCATTCACCAGAGAGAAGTTCATCACGTTATAAAAGAAACAAGGGTGGCCATGGTTTTGTTTTACGACCACAGTTTATGTGTTGACAGATTTGGTCCAAGGTGTTAACAGCACCCTTTGTTGCATTATATATTCATTATTATCTCCGGATTTCCTGTTAGATCGTTCAGAGTGGCGTCATCATTCATTATGCTCAAGAAGCACAGCATCTTGTTCCAGTTTGGTTTGTAGGAGACTGCTGTCAGGTGTTTATCAAACAGAAACATTGAAGATCCTGTTTGCCGATTCTGAAATTTCTTAGCAGTAAATTTGTTTGGAAGTTCTGATTTATTTTTATTCACAGTTGCCATTTCTGTCAGGTTCTTTTGGGGAAGTTCTTTGAGCATTGAGAGGCTAGAGAACCAATTGTCCATGGTGATGTTCCTGTTTCAATGTTCAGTGGTTTTTATCAGCTCGTTCAAAAAATAATCAGCAGCGGGAGTTCCTTTTCCCAAATAGATCTTCGCATCAATTATTGGTTGCATTGTAACACATCACAAGAATCCCATACTTGTTCGGCTTCAAGGGAATGTACATTCGGAAAGGGCATCTCCCTCAAAAACCAACATGTTGCTCATAAATGGCCAAGTACGACCCAGGCTTGTAGTTTTCTCTACATCTTTGCAAAAGAAGTTTCCAAAGTCCAGGCACAGCTGCCAGTTTATCGTTTTCCTTCCTTTCGTCTCTTCTTACTTTACCATCAAATCTGAGACATTTTATCAACAACTTAAATCTCCTTTCTGACATGGTTGTCTTGTAGAGATCTCCACATAGAGTCGTATCAAACATTTTTTCGGTGGCCAGATGATTGTCTTTTAGCTGTCTTTTAGGGCAGCAGCTAAGCCTAGTAGTACTCGACGTTCTATCATACAAACATTTCTCGCGGTTCCTTCAGGTGTTTTGTACTTCTGCTGTTTGCTGTTCAATTAATTTATTGAGGAATAGTCACAAGAATTTCGTCACAATAAAGCAATTCAAATCATTCCAGCGAAGAGGTGGCTTCTTTGTTGCTGTGGGTCCTGGACTTGTATGAATAACGTTTTTGGCTGTGTCTTCCCCTACTAACCTCTCCTTCCACGTAAAATTTACGTATGTCCAGCTTTCTCGGGTTAATGCAGGCTCATCCCTCAACTAAGCAGATAGAGGGAAATGGCTTTCAGACTGGCTCATTATCTTGTGTAAAGCCTTATTGACTTCATAAATTTTATTAACTGGTTTTGGCAATTGACTTCTCATGTCTCGCCATTAATATGCTTTCCAGCTACATCTACTTCCTTTGAACTGTCCAGCATTATCCCTATACTTCTTAAATTTAAGACAATCTTCTTTCCCAATTCTGTACAGTCGTTAATAATAGATCCATGCTATACACGTCTTCTTCTAAGATGTGAACAATTTAATCTGTAAGACTAAGAACATGGCCTCTTCTCAGTACTTTACACAAGCTTAATCATTATAACCTGAAACTGTTCCGGCTTTCCGAAGTTTCTTTCACATTCTATTCTATGCTCAAAGCTTTCATTGCCTATGTAATGAATGATCTTTTCCTGTTTATGTAGTTTCATTTCCAGAGTATGGTCTCTTCTATCAATAAGCTCTTCCTAATGTCTCTTTCGAAATACTTCATTACTCAACTCGGCATATAGTCAATACGTGTCTGAAATCCTTCATCTTCTTCCTTATCTCAATACTTGTTTAGTTTGAAATGTGCTAAAGAAATTCAGAACTCTTCCAGAGGGCGATGTATTCCACCTACTAAAACTTGTAGACTTGTTCCACAACGTTTAACATTACAATTCCAAGAGGGAGATGTGGCAATATTTTCACTCTGTTGTCAAGTACTTGTGGCTTACCGCAACTGAGCTTCACATTAATACAAGGGGCCTTCTATAATGAATACAACACATACGTGCTCCCTATTTATCAAAGACCATCCAAACCATCGTGAGTTACCGATTGTTTCACAACTGGAACAAGAAACTTATTCTTTCCACAGTCGTTGTGCTGGCTCCTTTTGACTACGACAGCTCTGCTTCCTTTGTTGCTACAAGTTCAACCACAGCCATAAGCCATAGGTGGCAGTCATCATGGCCACTTTCTTCCACTTTATTCCTTTTCTTTCCTGCTTTTGTACTACTACCTCTTCTTCCTCCTCCTCTTCTTTCTCCTGGGCTACTTTTTTCCCTCGTTCCTGGACGTTTTGTGTCGTTTCAGGTTGTAGTTCTTGTTTGTCTTTCTCTGTTAACCTTCCGCTCTTCAGTAGATAGTAATACAATTTCGTCTTTTGGCATCTTAGATCCTGTTGCAATTTCGGCAATTCGTCCCTCATTGATTTTTCTGTCTTTAGATCAGATTTTGCCAGTGGAGAAGCAGAAGTAATTGTGGGTCGGGGCTCTCGAGGGGACCTTTTCGTCAAATCAATCGACTGTATTTCTTGTTCTGTTTCTTGAATCGTTTGCTCCATTATACGATGGTCAACCTCCTTGTACGCTATTTTGCTCTTCAAAAATCTAATGTCCTGCCTCATTTGCTTTTCAACGGGATCAGGTTTCCGAAATCCTTGACTAGTGGAAGGCAAGAGAGGATCATCGGGATTCTGTGGTACACTATTGCACTGTACTTGCCCAGTAGTGGACGGCGGATGTCGTCGTCCTGTAGATGTAGAGCGATTGGATTTTTTACCTTTGTTCATAGAGCCCCCTGGAGCAGCCCCCCGCCGGAGATCCGAATGGGGGGCTATTTTACCTCCGGAACTCTTTACCCCAGAAGACTCCATGACCCTCGCCGCCGGGACCTCCACTCAGCGATCACAGTTAAAGGGTTTTATAAGGGACCGGCGACGGACCTCCTTCCCTTTAAATCACGCTGGTCTCTTAGGTCTTGTTTAGGGAAGATTTAAGAAATTAGAATAATCAAGAAATTTACCAATGCATCTGGTAAGGTCTTTGCCGGGTCACCAGAATGCAAAAATTCTCAAAGGATAGAGTCTTCCGCGCAAAGATTTAAACCCGCTGAAATTCTGACGTTGCAGGGGGAGACTGGTTTATATGTGCCATGAGACTATATTTGGAAGAATAGTAACTGGCAGATGATGAAGAAGATTAAAGAAACTCAATTGGAAGCTGATGAGGCGTAATGAGAATGTACTGAAGAGTGAAGGCAGAAGAAGAAGAAAGAATAATTAGGGCATTGTCTTCAAGATATAAAATACTAAAGAATTCAGATGAATACCTCTGTCATGTGAAAGGCATGCTGATTGTTGTAGTATAGTAACGGAGTAGCCTACGTAATGAATTTCTGTCGCTGAGTCGAACTGTGACTAAATATTTTTACACAGATATCCAACAGGGACTACGGTACACTGTTCGTTGAAAACTTCGTGGCCTCAGGACAGTCTCAAGATAATGCGCCAACACTAGTCTTGGACTTCTTAGCCAATAGAAACTTTCATGTGGTTATCTCTCACTGATGGATAAGGTGAGTGAATTTTATATTTGAATTGTCATTGATTTTAAATGCTATTCTCTAAAATGTAGTTTCTCTGTGAATGTATTACATGTACACACTTCGCTAGTTCAAATTCCACAAAAAAATATGAAAGTGTAAAGTGGATTCATGCTACTATATGTCGTACTCTCTGAATTCTTATTGATTACTCTGTACTCTCAGAGTAATCAATAATTTTACCCTTACCCAAATTACCCCTTGAATTTTTAACTTCCTTTTTAAACACAGCGCTAAATTACCCCTCATTTTTAAACTTCGTTCGAAAACACATTAATCTTTTTTTTTCTTTATCACGATTACGGCTCACTTAACAATGGGCATATGTGAAATAGTTTGCAAATTCTTTGCAAATAGCTTGCAAATCTTAAATCTCTCTTTTGTATGCTTCGCAAGTCTTTCTTTGAATTTCTGAACAAAGAAGTTATAATCAAGAAGTGATGAATAGTTATAATCATTCTTGAATGTCATGGTAGCCTAGTTCTGAAGTAAACACTTTTTACTGATCTGCTATTATTTTTAATACTAACTTTCCTTACTCAGCTGTACGAGCTGACTCCACTAGTTTCATTTTGTTTCTTTCTCTCTATGTTCTTTTAACTGCTGAACAGTGTCAAGCCTTCAATCAGTGGAATCAAATAAAATCCTAGAATCTTCCAACCTAGTGATTACTCGAGTGTAGAAGGGAAATAAGCATAGATTTCTTGTTCTTCGCTGCAAAGGTTTCAAGTAATGTTCTTACCAAAGGGCCATAGATTGCAATATTTTGCCTTCCCCATAACTTTTAAAATAAAATCCATAACCGAAGGATGTTGAAGCATTTCCCAAAACCAAAGATCTGCTCCTCATGCATTCGATTTCTGTGGAGGGCAGTGAATAAAAAATCTGTTTATGTAAGACACAATATGGTTAAACTGGAGTATGTAATCTTTCATAACAATAATAAGCGGATTAGAAAAGACAATTCTGTCTACGGAGAACCTTCCGCGAATAACACCCATTGTCTAATTCTTCCCAATCAACGGTCAATTATAACAGACTACTTCATAATTTATCACAACTACTCTTTTTGGCACTGTTTCTATGTATGTTACAAATTTAGCCAAAGCCATGAATCAGTTATGTATGAAGCAGTGTTCTACTTTTCTTCCGTTTGTGTCTGTTGTTTCTTCTCCATTCTCCTTCCCTCCATATACGGTTACAGATACATTTTATAAACGATTTGGTAAAGCTTATTTTACCATCTGTCGCCATCTTGATCGCTTATTTTTGTAGAAATGGGGAATATTCTTGATCAATGGGTATTCCGATGCCTAACTAACAAATCGATTAAAATGTGACGTAAGTCTTGGTAGTGCCCAATTCATGGACGTAACATAGTTTATTTCTTCGGAGTTGGAACAACACATTTATCACTTATGGTCCCCTATATTGTTTTATTCTAGTGTTTTCTTATGACGGGAAGTTTGATCTAATAAAACGCTGGTAAGTAGCTGTGGTAAGACCCTGGACTTAGAACTGAACGACCCGTGTTTGAGTCTCACTTCCTTTCTTTCTCATCACTCCTAGCATTCTTGAAGACTGAATTATGTCTGTTTTTATCAGACAATGACATTTCCATTCAACTAGATTGCCTGGCTTTCTTACCAATGATCCTGAATATTTTTAACAGTGATCCTAAAAGTAATAATGTTACACCATCTAAAATCTAAAATGATTTTCGAAAGTTGGGCAAAAAAGAGACATTACATGAACACTTCTTGAATTCCCAGCATCGGGACGGGCATACACCATAATGCTGTTAGTGTCCATGCAATTAATTTGATCACTTTAAACACTTTCATAACAGTTTGACTTTTCATTAAAACGTTACAAAACATTATTTCTTTTTAAATTCATGTAAACGTCACACTTTTTAAAGTGTAAAATATCCATATCTGACTATTTAATGTAATTTCCTGCTACACGTTGAGCGACTTTTGAGAACACTTTTGTTTCAGTTATCAATGCCATCAGATTATACGTTCACAACTAACTATTCATTACTGTTTACGTATGAAGAATTCACATTCTCTTTAATTATTTATTTTGGTTTCTATAATGCATCATACAGAAAGGATATGGAATAACGTCCTGCATCATCCACATAAACGGCATTTTGATATGAAATCTACTGCATACTAAGAAGTATGAATCAGAGATATGCTATAAGAAATTATACCTGTTAAAGTCTAGTCACCATCTTATTTTCAGAATGCAAGGAAAAAGTTTATCTTAAAATTACTTTCGTGATTTTCTATTTTGCTTGTACTAGCGTATCGTATTTCCCATAGTGATCCGTACAAATAGTAAATAATACATTTAACCATTGAAAGATTATCGCTTATTTAGAATTTTTTCTTGAAAAATAAACAAAATGTTAGTCACGGTAATTGGTGGTGAATCAAGCTTGTTTTTCTTTTATTGAATACTGGTTAACACTCTACCAATTTAGGCTCTATTTCAGATTATAGTATACACGGTTCTTTTAATGGATATTTTCTTCAGTTCATATCTTCACTTTTTAAGTTATAAAATCTGATTCATCAGGCAAGTTAAGGTTATTTTAGTTTACGTTATGTTATTATTACAACTCGAAATATGATGAAATGCCAGTTTCTTCTCTGAAGGTTTTGAAACGATCTTGACTCTAACAAAAATTCAATTCACTCTGACTCCAAGGCATTGGGTCATTTCAGAATAAAATTATTAATCTGGAACTATTAATCTATTTGCATATGCTTTACATTCTAACTGTTGATATTATGTAAAATTAATCTATATGTTATGCAATTATATTTTTTTTCACCTTGGCCAAGGTTATATTATAATTATCCCGTATGTACGATCTGTATATAATCTTGTGTAACGATTTTATTCATTGGTATCCAGGTTGCTATGTTGATTAAAAACCCTCTAGTTCAGAACCAAACAAGGAAAAGAGGATGGAAAATAGCCAGCAAAGACAATAGACTCATAGTGGAAATGAGAGAGAGGGAAGTATTTCTTTGTGCTGTATGCTCTCGCTTCTTTATTTTCAGCTACAGAGAGGAGAGAGGGGATCTTCGCTGAAACTTCATAAGGTGCTGGGCTTGTGGGTTTAGGTGACTTGGAGCTCCTTTTGTATTTTTGAATGCGCGTCGGTTAGGGGCCAGGGCTATTTAAGACCGCTGTTTCCCTCCATGTGGACACAGTGTAGCAATGAACGGGGGAAGAAGCTGAGAGGAACACATAACAATGTGTAAGGTCCTAGTAAGTCGAAGCTATCGTTCGTAGAGATGAATTTCAGATGCAGAATTTGACTTAGTTTTTCGAGCTGCCTGTCGCGTGTAGTACAAGCTAAGATATTATGTCGCCTGCTCCGATTAATTATCTGCAGAATCATTGAGCAAGTTTATGTTGGTGGGGCTTATACTCGTAATTCGAAACCGGAAGTTTACGTTTAGTACTGTTGTGAAGGGAGAGCAAGTTTTGAGCCTAGCAGAATTGAATTCAGAATCGAGCTTGTAACGTTGATTTATGATGCTGCTAATCCCTTCGGTCGATTATTCCGTACTCTCGTCTAAGGCCGCCCTGGAGATCGACCTGTGCGCGAGTTTAGGGGCTGGACGAGGACGAATGCAGAAAGTAGACGCCTGGGTGGAACAACAGTAAAATTCTCTTGATTACTCTCCTCATGATTGGTACGTCCGGGGAAAGTCTTAAGAGAGGACTACAGAGAAAGACTGACACTAAAACAACCCGTCAACGCTAAACTAAAGCGAAAAGTGATTTTTTTATGTTGCAAGTATTTTTATCACTTTCGGTTTATTGGTCAATTATTTTGTTTTTAGGTTATTTTTTATCATTTTATTTTTTTATCATTTTATTTTTGACATTTACCACTTTAAGTAATTGCTTAGACGACGTTTCACACAAACACGCTAAAACTTAAAAAAAAAAAGCTTAGGATCATAACAACAGAGGTTGGAGCAAGGAGATGCCAGGTTAAGGTCAGACTACTAAAGAGGCAACGGAAGAATTTGTTGCAACCGAAAACTATCTCTAAAATACTCTTTCCTTTGATTTGGAATGTCAGTTTTTTTACTTACTCCAAAAACATCTGAAAATGATTGAGGAACTGGCCGCGAAAAAGTCGACGGAGGTCAAGAAAACAGAAACCCCACCACAAGGAATGGAAATCACGGAAAACCAAAGTATTTTTGTACCTCCGTTGTCTGCATTGGACGGAAACGTTCCTTCATCCTTCTCAAGCTACAGCCATGTTGCCAAATTAAACTTTATGCCTAAAAGTACATTTGTATGTAAGGTTCCTTTAAACCAATCCGTTCCCCGAAAAACAATTGTATCCACTAGCTCGCAAGAGGTATGTTTTATTCTAACGCATATTCGACCAGATTATAGTATTAGGATCGGACGATCGAAATCGATGCCACAAAAGTATCGGGCACAGCTCCTTTGATCTAGTAGAGGTAACGGACTTTAGATTTGAATGGGGAAGCACGCAGTTCGAGTCCTGCTACCGGTAGTTCTGGTCATACTAACTAAAGTTCTTCAGGAATTTCCTCAGTTTTACCAGACAAATGGGATGGTACCTTCACTATGGTCCTGTGTTCTCCTTCCCCCTCCCTTTCTTCTGCAAGTACAGAGGGATGTTATCCCCTAGACTTTAGATCGTAGCAGCCTGTTCAAGCCATACACCATGAATTAAGAAATTAAATAATGATCACAATATAAAATCAATATTAAAAGACTTATCTTACCCCACACCGTTCCATGTACTGCAGGGCCACATAACCAAAACTTGTATACATAGGCGAAAGCAGTTTCCATCGAAACTGAAATATATACAATACAGCAGTTTAATTTCAACAATGATAAAAGATGACTATTGAAATACACAAACTGAATTTAAACATATAAGTGAGCAATAATAACATTATTACGTTTTATAAAATTAATACCTGTTGAAATTTCAACGGTAATTTTCTCAAGAGGAATATCTATGCAATAAGTTGGGCCCATTAATTATTCAATCTTATTTATATTCAATAATTTATCTAGTAATAATAATAATAATAACAAAATAATATTAATCTATTTCTAAAGAAACATAATACAATTATAAACATTTAAACTATATTGCATTTTGCATAAGTTGTGTGACTTTTGACCTTAACTATTGTATTTTAAGAGCATCATATTTATTTTTATTATTTGCAAAAGCATTAAAAATGTATGTACGATGAATATGCACTATTGTAACGTTGGGCAAATGCAGATATGGAAACGCAATGAAACATTGGAATACGTTAGCCTGCCGTTTGGCCAAATGGTAAGCAGGCTAGTATGTTTTTCATGGGCGCCATCTTGAAGTCTGTCATATTGAATCTCGTTTTTTTTTAAACTTAAGGGGATTGTGCAATATGTCATTCTGAGTTAGCATTCTACGAGAAATAAGTTTCTGAAGTTAGTTTCGTCATAAATGAATTATTCTGAGAAATAAGGTCACTAGTATAGGTTATAACCCCAGTAGCACACAAACGTGCTTTGAAAGTTGAGTTTTGGTTTATTTCGTTGAATAGCCGTTATCGGTTGAAAAAAGTAGGTTTAATTTTAAATCACATTTCAACAGACTTGATATTGTTGATCAGATGTTAGTTCAACGTCGATTTAACTGTTATTTTCAACTATGGTATCGTTTCATGGGATTCTTTCTAATTTAATGGATTAAAATTTGTAATTAAAAGCTGATTGAATGCCATTAACTATTATTTTGTGTTCTCTTTTGTAGGTTGAAAACACGTTAAATTTCAATCTATATTCCAACGAAAATTTAATTTCGTTGATATAACGTTAATGTCACGTGTTTTTAACTGTTATATTGAAGTGTGCTCTAAATTATCTTTCCAAGTTAATTGCATATAAATTGTGGTTAAAAGCGAATAGATTAAAATTACGTACGTTTTTCATATTTTCATTTGCATGCTGAAAACAGATTGAATTTCAAACTATATTTCAACGAACATTTAATTTCGTTAATAGGACGTCAATATGAAGTGTTTTCAAATATGACACAGATTTCGCTTTGTACGCGTTTCTCTAAGGCACCTTATTGAGAAATACGCATTTAATTGTGCAGCGATGGTAAATGTGTTAAAGGAGGGAAAATGTGCATAACAAAGAAAGAAGGAAAGTATTCTTTATTCTTATTCTTACATGATGATGAAACGACATGTCTGGATTTGTGGCGAGTGCATTCTAGACTGCCTGGTATTACAGATGCCGTAAAAGAGTAGTGATTTTCAAGGCAGATCCATGGATGAGGGGATAAGGCGATGAGCTTCCAACAACGAGTGCAGCAGACAGTTGATTAATTTACTGTTGGAAAATTAATACTGTATATCATGATGAAAGCAACGAACAAACTGTAACTAAATGTGTAGCTATACAAATAGACATTAACCAGACTCTGTTTTGGTCCGTTTCTTCATCGTGCGCTTCTTGATTGCAACTTGTTTCTTCTCAACCATTATTCAACGTCGAATTAACCGTTGAACAGGCAGACATTTCGGTACATTTAGAACGTTAAAATGGCGTTTCGGTACTAATGTTTAATCCACGTTTTACAACATATTTTTGCTACTGGGTGATGCAATAGCCTGAAAACACCCATTTCGTTTTGAAATAACGAAGGAAATGAAAGCAACATGCATATGTATTGTTAGTGGGTATAGTGCCCTAACAATATGGATTGGTATTCATTTGATCTTCATCTCCTTCGTAATTTCAAAATGAAATTGATTGCGTCATTACTCTGTGCTAGCGTCACACACTCTCATCTCTCACAATAATAAATTTATGGAAAAACTGACTTTCGGAACTTATTTCTCGTAAAAAGCTAACCCAGACAGATTATTACACGACCACCTTCCCATTTAAGATATCAATCGAGATTCAGTTTGGCGAACTTCAAAATTGCGGACACACCCGACAGTAGGTAGCGCTTCCACCCAATGCCCATTACCGTGTTTGCTTTTCATTTCTTTCAGTAATTTATAAGGTATTAATTCCCACACATTTGTATCACTCTCCACAGACTATGATATCAGCGATATCTCTCAAAGCAATCTCGCTCGAGTGTCCGAAATTTGTATGCTCACATACCTTGACATTATAAATAATAATTATATATATATATCACCATCTTTGAACCAGAAGCTATTATGTCCACTTCCGCTACTTTTGAGAAAATTCCGTTTTGAAATTTGAAGTTCCATTTCAAGTCCGTATTAATTCATTACAATTCTAATATCTGCAGCCACTTGGAGGTCGTTTTGTGAGATATTATTTTGGGGGTTGATGCCCTTCAGTACAATGTCTGTGACTTCAGAGTTAAGTACATTTTACCAAAAAGTGGACCTAGTACGTTCTGGTTCCAAGGTGACGATATATTCTTCCCCATCACTATGTTTGCGTGTTAGCCTGGACACCAATGATATGAATTTAGATACATGGCTCCCAGCGATTAACTTCTTCGTATATGTTTAAAATTTTCTAACAAAAGTTCTTTGTTAGGCTACAGAAGTATATCTGGGATTAAAATGGGATAAAGAAAACATATCTGGACAAAAATTACATATAAATTTTGGCATGTTCGTG